>JANHFJ010010531.1:196849-208529 GCA_032468195.1 Cerberus rynchops
ATTCATTCATTCATTCATTCATCTAATAACTGTATTGCCTTAATAGCATTTTCCAATTTTTCAATAGTTCTATTCTAGAATGTCTTAGTCTTAATCAGACCCAGTTACATAATTAACATGGGCTCTTTAAAACACAAGCTATATATGGCAAGTTTCTATGTTGCAAAAGAAAACTTTCAACATGAATAAATAAAAAAAAGTCTGTAAACTTGGCTATTACAGCAGAATATGATTAGATTTGGCAGTATTTGTCGATGTTTTTCCACTCTTTCATGGCAGACATTCATTAGGTGAAAACTTTCATACCTGAGTGGATTTTTCAGTCTCTAAAGATCAAATGTATCATAAGAAATTCAAATGGTACAGAAATGTTGCAGGCATGAAATTATGTAACTATCATTACCTATAGATCCTCATAACTGTTTTGTAACCTGTACTTTCATATTCTATTTACTCTTGAGAAGAAGACATTAGAGTTTCAGGACATACTTCCTATCTTCCTTGGCCATCTTGAAAATCTACTCCAACATCTGAGGAAATGTTTGTATTTTCAGAAATTCTGAACACATAGATCCCATATTTTATCCAATACATCAACCGAGCTGAATCCTGCTGGCATCTTTTATATTTCTTGAAGTATTAGAGCTATCTTGGCCTGCATTTCTTTCTAATTTAGTACTACATTTCTAAGAATATATTTTAATTCCTTCTTTCTTGTTTTGCTCCTTATTGATTTTTTTTACTGCTTTTTGAGATTTTTACTTGATAGATTGTATTATTTCAGGTTGAACAGGGTAACATTTCTATATTTCTTTGCTTTTATAAGTTCCTCTCATTTCAGTAAACTGGGTAACATGGAATTGAACCTTATCCCAGCTGAATATATAAATGAATGTCTTAATAGTCTGATTTTTCCCTTGTGATGATCCATAACTCTATCACAGGTATTCTGTAGATCACTTTGTTGACTTATCTGTTATCTTCCTCATTTCCTTTTTCCTTCAACTTTGCCAAATATATAAATTTCTACTTGATTATTATCACCCCATCAATATTCATGTAACTGTTTGATTAGTTTTTCTTATAGTTCACAGTATTCTCAATTATCATCTTCAAATGTATCATTCACATGTGTGGCTCTGGCATCTTTCCAAATGTGTAACTTTCACAACTGTATATATATGTTCAATGGGAAAAACACATTGCTTTAATTTTTCTGATTTTTGTTGCCACAAAAATATATTTAACCTCCAAAATCTTTTCCAAATAAATAATTGCACCCCACCATAGGACCTAAACCTTATTATTTCTCCAGTCACTGTCCTTATTTATCTATTACTGAATGCAAGAAATCAAACATATTTACCACAATTCCCTTTTCAGTATCATTTGTGACTTCTCTAAGCATGCTGATTGAAACTATTTTTGTGTTCATTTTTTACTTTCTACTTTTGCTTTCATAGTAAGATCTTCTAAGCCTTCTTTACTTTCATTGAATAAAGTTTTATCTTTTGAAACACA
Source organism: Cerberus rynchops (assembly GCA_032468195.1). NCBI lineage: Eukaryota > Metazoa > Chordata > Lepidosauria > Squamata > Homalopsidae > Cerberus > Cerberus rynchops. The sequence continues at coordinate 198,371 of JANHFJ010010531.1, forward strand.
AACTATTTGATATATGCTATTTTCAATTTTGATTCAATTACTTTGTCCAACCCTGCTTTTCTTATTATTAATATTTGTCCATTTAATTATTACAAATAAATGGACTTGATATTATTAGTTAGCCTTTTATTTGAACTGATACCATTCTGCCATTTTTAGGATGTATTCAAGCACTAAATTTGACAGCCATTTTTAATAATGATGTCTACTTCATTGGTTTTATATTTTTCTTATTCATAATAGAAGTTTTAATACTGCTCTGATGTGACATGACCCATTCCAGTCCATTTCAGTGCCCTAATTCCAAAAATGTCAATGTTAAATCTTGACATTTCTGCTCTGACATCTTCATATTTGCCGTGGGTCATAGTTCTCAGATTCCACAAGCCTAATGTTGCAAAAATATACAAACTTTTGCAACATTAAACTTTCCTATTGCCATTGGGCATATCAGTAGCTGGATTTTCTTTCAGCTTTAATCCAGCCACATAGTAAATATAAATGAAGTTGCATTTAGCCTCTGCTCTTCCCTACGAGTTCATTGCACATTCTCCAACCCAATGACCTCACCTTCCAGTGTCATACTGATATTATCCTGATTGTGAATGTCTGTTTTCTCAGCAAAACACTGGAGCAAGCTGATGTTTCCTTTTCCTTGGATAATGTAGTCTTCTCTACCAAATTATAGTTAAGAGTATCATTGAGATAGGCAACCCCATCTTTAAAACAAGGTGATGATTCATGAAGGAATGCAAAATATAATTGGCTGCAAAAGAAAGCATCAATCCCCAGGAACATCTTTATTTCCAAGAATGATCATGGATTCTGCCTAAAACCTCTAGAAATTCTGAAACAATTTTTAAAATGTCACTTCAGCCTTATGTATGAAACTGTTGAGCAGGGATAATGAAGAGCTAGAAACTTGGCATTCTAATAGGTCTGGGACTGGTCACATTCCTTCCATGCCTATTTTGCAAACAGAGGATCTAGCTTCCATTACCACTAAATCCAGTGTCTTAATTGCTCCTAACAGTATTTAATCTTTACATAAGATTGATAGAGAATGGAATAAAGTAAAGCCTATCAATCTTATCAGCATTTCATTTTCCATCTTGAAAGAAAAGAGCAAACGTATTGAGCCACCAAGCAAAACTGCTGAGCCACTGGATTTAGAAACAATGCATTCATAGCAATCAATGCCCAAGGACTTACTCATTCCTGCATTTTCAGTATGATGAAGGAACTCTGCTGGTTGGACAATCTGTGTTTAGGTGTTAGTGAACACAGTCCTGGGTTAAGCTGGCATCAAATCAGTCACACAAATGTGTCAGAACATAATGTTTCTGTCAACTATATTAAAAAAGGTTTCCCCCCCCCAAGAAATGTCATTGGACATCATACATGAATTTATTCAGGAGTAAGTCTCAACAAAGTGTACTAACTCTTAAATAATAGAATGAGATACAATTTTAGTAAGAACAGTACTTATGAGTTAAAATTATAATAAGTTTCTAAAAAAGTAGATTATATAAAGAAGAGTGAGCTATGAAATTAAACATATACAGTATAAGTGGTGAATTTTGAAAAAGATTGGATCGTTGGTTGGTTTGTAAGTTCAGGTCCCTGTTGTCCTTTGACCAACAGCCTTGGTTGTACAGCAATAATAAACACCTTATGGATTGAGAATATCACATTCTTGACACCATAGTTACCTTAACAGGAGTATCAAATAGGATAGGAAAAGGCAAGATATTTGTGGAAAAAAGAGAAAATATCTTGTGCCAGCATGTGATTATGTAGCTTTGAGCAATATGTGGGTTTCCAACAATGTTGTTGCTTTTTAGCTTTGATTATCTTCACCAGGGCACGTTAACAAGGAATATTTAGGCAATGAAATATAACAATGGGTATCACTATTTCTGAAAATATAGTCTGTTTCTAGATCAACAGTAGGTATCAGGATTGCAAATTTACTCAGTACATTGTTTGGATGAGAAGTAACCAAATACCAAAAACTCTCCTTTATCAGATATCCCATTTCAGTTCCAAGTAATCATGGCAAAGCAGAAGAAATACTTTATCATGGCAAAGCAGAAGAAATACTTTAGCAATTTTCTATTTTATCATCTTAGCTCCAGCCAGTCATATTTTTTCTATATTTTTTCTTTTTCTTTTTTTTCCCATTCAACAGATTGAATACACTGCTTACAATATAAACAGTGTTGCTCATTTGTACCTTGTACTTTCCCAATAAGCTATTTTAAGAAGCCCAATCTGTTACAATAGCTGCTGCCTTCATATGTGAATTGCTGAATGGATTGTACCCAAAATTGCAGAGAAGAGTACACAACAATTATATATGATGACACAGTTATAATTAATCAGCTTAAACAGCCTGCTCCATAGAAGTAAACGACATTGTTTATTGGCTCTGATGATGACTGGCCCAGACAGCATTTGAAAGTAAGCAATCTTTGTCAGCACAGATCATGAGCATTGACTATGTTGTTATGGCATAATCTCATGCTAGGAACCATCATTCCCCACACTAGTACAGTAGTACTGCTAAATCATCTGTTTTGGGTCTTAAGCAAAAGCTGAATTGTTTTAAAAAGAATGGCCATATACCCATAGCTATGTGGGACAGTTTTATTCTATTCTCTGGTGAACTCATCTTTTATTTGCCAAAGGGCTACCACAACTGCACTGACAAAAATGGAGACAATTCCTTTGATAGTGAAGAAATTTTTCTATACTGTATTTCTTTGACACTTTCTACATTTCTTCAGCCCACATGGGATAGAACTACTCTCCTGATATACAAGTCTTGGAGGTAGTAAGAGCAACATAGGCGTGTATGTGTGTGTTAGTATTTCTAGTATTTCTTATTACAGAGACAGCCCAAATTGCATCTTCTGCATGAATCTGAATCAATTTGGCTATATTTCCAAACAGTGTGATAAGTACACCAAGTTTTTATCCAGGCTTCTGAAAGGTGCCTTAATTTCATCTAGTGCAAATGATAACAGCTTTTCTGTTTTCCTTAACAATAATGGTTGTTCACTTATTAAGGGAATAACACTCTGCTCATTCCCAAACTAGCAATGTTTTAATGTCAAGAGCTGCTCTATAACATACCCAGGAAAACACACTTATCTTTCATGAACTGGCTCACATAACCCTCTGTTCTTTACTGAGATTACAAACTGTCTTGTGTTTAGGAAAAAACTAACCATATTTTTTCCAGAGAATGTTGTTCTTTACAAACTGATTGCAAACCTTTCTCTGAAAATCTTATAAATGTAGTAGTAGTCTTTAATTTATGAGCACAATTGGGACCAGAGCTTCCATCACTAAGTGAAGCAATTGTTAAGTGAATTGCACCTGATTTTGTTACCTTTTTATCATTGTTGTTAAATGAATCAAATGGTCATAAAGTTATCAGAGTTTATTGCAATCCAACCAGCACACAGTCAAATAATTCAGCAGGATTCAATTTTATATATAAGAAACTTCTTTATATACAATAATATAACACATAATGCATGTATACAATACCCATGCAGGTTTTTCCAACATGGAAGAGAAAAGAAGAAATAGCAAGAACAAGCACAGAAACATTAGCAAAGAGAAACACACTCTCTTATATACAGAACAGTTAAGTTAAGCCACGCCCAGACTTCAAGCAGTTTCTTGTCCCCCACAGAGCAAATACTATGTTTCAGTTACCAAATAGTCCCCATTGGCTGACTTGTTGCTATGCCTATTCCAGTTCATGAATAAATCTACACTGACAAAAGTGTATCTTGCTTCTCCCATTGACTTTGCTTGTCAGAAGCTGGCTAGGAATGACAGTCACATAATCTCAGGATACAGAAACAGTCATAAGTACATCCCAGTTTCCAAGAACCCAAATTTTGATTAACTACAGGGATGCTGTGATGATCATATGTGTGAATACCAGTCATAAGAAACTTTTTGGTACCATCATAACTTTGAAAGGTCACTAAATGAATAGTCATAAGTTAATGACTACCTATATATCTACTTTGCTTTTGTAAATCCTTCAAAAATGTACAAATTCCACTGTTTATCACGTGAGATGCCCAAGATCTCTAGACTGGTGGAAAATGGAAGAAAGAACCATGGATAGTGGAAAATGGAAGAAATTGTTATAGGTCTTAAAATATTATTTTAATCTGTATTTATTATCCTAATTCTAAAATCTGTCCGTAGAATCTGTACTGCTTGTACTGTACTGCTTGTACTGCTTGTACTGGTATTTGTACAAGCAATAAAAGGATTAGGGTTATGGTTAGGGTTACGGTTATGGTTAGGATTAGGATTAGGGTTTCCTCTATGTACTAATTACAACATCAACAGTTTGCCTTTCTTTAAAAAAATCAGCCTCTGAACTATATATATTCATCATATAGATTTTCATCTCTGTGATAAGCACTTACTGTATTAAATTAAAAATTATATTATATAATTTTATATTAAATTATCATTTTGCAAAATCACAATAAATGGAACCATTCAAAGATGAAGCATAGCATCTGAACTCCACCTATATAGTTTATGAAATATTGAAAGTGGACAACAGGATATGTTTTTAGAAAATGAAATGGTGGAAATAGTACCAGTTAGTAAGGAACAGGCCACATGCTTCTTCTGAGGATCATATTGTTCCTACCTCTTCACTTTCCTTTGGAGTAAAAAGACAGGGAGAGAGAGACTCACAAAGTAATTTAAAATGAATTTAACAAAATATGTTCTGCAGATTTGAGAATTGGGAGAACACTGATATAATTTTCCACAAATGATTTACAAACCATATTACTAGCAACCTTTAATTGAAAGGAATATGGTGGACAACAGAACTATGTGTTTTCCTCAAGTAGTTATATTTGTTGCTGGGTGCTGAAATAAATTCAAACATTGGTGCCCACTTTTTCTTTCAGAAAAATGAAATGTAGACGCCAACATAGTTACATAATCAGTATCTGTCAAGTAATATTACCAAATAGGGGTGTATATCCAGTGCCCTATTGCTTGAGACAGGAAAATGGCCCACTAGTATTTCTCTCCTCATTTGGGTGTATGGTAAGTCTCTTTGTAAAGGTAATCCCTGACAAGATCATAATAGAGTCCTAAATTTTTATTGCTAAGCAAGGTAGTTATTAAATGAGTTTTGTCCAATGTTATTACTTTTCCTGTTACAGTTGTTAAGTGAATCACTGAAGTTGTTAAGTTAGTAACACAGTTGTTAAATGAATCAGGCTTTCCCATTAATTTTGCTTATCAAAAGTTCACAAAAGGTGATCATGTGATTCCAGAACATTGCAACCATTGTAAATTCATACCAGCTGCCAAAAGTCTGAATTTTGATCATGTGACCATGGGGATGCTGCAATAGTCATGAATATGAAAAATGGTCATGTCATTTTTTTCAGTGCTGTTGTAACTTCGAACAGTCACCAAATGAATGGCTTTAATCAAGGATTACTTGTATGTTTTCATTACAGCAATGTTTGAAGAGGGAGCACTGTTGATTTCCCTTTCAGAATCATCTTGTGAAATACATATTGTGGACCATGTGGCTCCAGAATCTGTTTGCTCTGCAAAGCAATATCCTAATGAAGAATCCTGCTCAAGCAAAGGATTTGGAATTTCCAAATATACTGAACTTCAGTATTAGACAAGAGAAATATTGTGACACAAATGAGGGCAGAAGCTTGGAAATCTTGAAATTCTTATTACAGAAATTCTTTGGACATTCATTTTCCTGCTGTCATATTCTATCTTCCAGGGTGACATCACCTGGCATCCTCCCTTTCTCACAATATGAAAGAAAAGGTTTTTATGCCTTGGACTTTCTGGCAATGTAAAGGTAAAAGAGGGGTGGAGAATAATAATAAGAACTAGTCTCCTGGTTCTTCAATTCCTTCTCTTCTTTCAAATGTATATAAAATATAAATTTTATATTTTTTAAATTCTCAGTATTCAAACTATAAGCATTCAGCCTCAAAGAAGACAGATACAAATATTTTTTAATACAATAGTTCAGGAGTGTCAAAATCAAGACCCAGAGGCTGGATCCAGCCTGCAAAATGCTTAGATCTGGCCCACAGGACTGCCCTGTGAATAATGAAGGAATGGCCTACAGTGCCTCTACCAGTGAAAACGGAGCTCGGGATAAGGTGTGCACAGCTGTCCCAGGCTCTGTTTTCAGCTGTAACAGCCTCCTGCAGCCTTCTACCAGCAAAAATTAAGCTCAGGGAGGCCGTGTGCCCCTCCCCTCTGAGCTCCTTTTCACTAGAAGAGGGCTGTAGGAGGCCATTGTAGCAGAAAATGGGGTTTGGGAGCCCATTTTTGCAGGCAGAACGCTTGGGTCATTACAGGTGCCTCCAACACGAATGACCTCAAGCTGGCCATGCCCACTATGGCCATTCCTACCATGGCCCCCTGAGGTCAAACACAACCCTGAAACAGCCCTCAATGAAATCAAGTTTGACACACCTGCAATAGCTGCTTTCATATAAGTTTTAAGAACAACACTTTAAACTAAAATGTAATACTCTAGTTCGCAAGAATCTGGTCCTACCACTGGTGTGCCATAGAAGAGTTATGGTGGTACAGTGTTTAAAAGTGCAGTATTGCAGGCTAACTTTGCCCATAGTCTGAAGTTCAATCCTGACAGGGCTCAAGGTTTAATCACTCTTCCATCCTTCCATGGTTGGTAAAATGAGGATCCAGACTGTTGGGGCAATATGCAAATACATATTACAGAGAGTGCTGTAAAGCACTAGGGGGAAGTATATAAGCCTAATTGCTATTGCTAATAAAATAATTTGTTGCAAAGTTTGGAATAATATTTCAGTTTCTTATTCCAAACCATAATAGATTCTAAAGAAAAAGTATTTTTCCATACCCAAGTGAGGATAAGTATAAAAAGCTGTAATACACACAGCTTTTGCATGTTTTCTCTCAGTCAAACTAAAGAAATAAAAGCTGGAAATTTACATGCCACAGAAAAATAAACATCAAAATTCTAATGCATATTCTTTTCTAGACTTGTTATCTATTCCTTCAGAAGCAGAAGTCTCTTGAAATTAGATGTTTCTATTTGTATCTCCTCTTTTCCTAGAATTTTCAAATGTCAGTTTGGGCCTGTGGGGATCAGTTTTAGTCCCATTCTATTTTCAGCTCTTCTGGCTTGGTTTTAAAAAGAAAGAAAAAATGTCCCCCACATGGAAGGATTTGTTTGGTATATCTACCTGACAAAAAGAGCATCTGTATTTCAGTGCTCTGGGGTTGTTTGAATTGACAGACTGTCTATCTGTATCAGAGTAAGTAGTGTGTACACTCATAACAAGAACATCAATATCACCAACCTACTGCCGGAGGTGAATCTCTCACTTGACCAGAGTGAAGGCTAAACCTGAATCTAAGCTTAATTAATGGCACTTAAATTCCATTGTTATCAACCACAGATAAGGTTTAATGCTCATTCCAGTGAATGTGATTACACAAAGTTGACTCTGATATATAATTTCATACTTTCTGATGTTATTCCTAGCAGCTGTCATGATTCAGATCCAAACTGACATTAAAAATTTGAATATAGTGAAAAACAAATACATCCTACTCTTTGTGAACTCAAACTTTTGTAACATAGTACCATTTTCAAACATGTTGCACAATATTAAATCATCAGAAAGGTTGGTTATAAACCCACAAATAATTTAAAAAAATAATTTCTAAACTTTTAATAACTGAACAACTAAAAAATAAAATGATGAGCCATGAATCTCAACCATTGAAAAACATCTCATCCTGCCATTTCAGAAATCTGTTGGAAAATGTCTTCATTGTATTTCCTCTGGAGCAAAAGCTGAGTTGATTTTACCTTATATAAACTGATAATCACCCCTCAACTATTAAATTGAGACTGGTGCTGCCCAGATTAGAAGGGTTCAATCATTCTTAATCAAATCACATAATTGTTGGCACTACTCAGAGGGGTAACTGGTCAGTGATTTTAGCCACACTCATAAGGCCAGCATTAGATAAATGTGTACCTAAAATAAGTCCATAGCCTGCTTTTTGCAAGGCTGAAACTATGTGTTGTGTTAGTAAAAAAATAATGTATTTATTTTTCCAAAAATATGTTATTCAGTTGAAAATAATATAATAACATGTGAACTCAAAGATCATATTAATTCTTCAGAGCTGAAGCATATCCTAATTAGATTTGAGACATCCGATTTATTCCCAAACTTCCTTATGAATCCAACTAAATCCAAAAAATAACAACCAAACAACACTATACAATACTGTACGTACATTAATATTGCAAAGCTAAAAATAGCCTCATGCAGTGAATTCTTCCAACTTTTGCCTCACAAGAGCCTTGGAGAAGACACACAATATAAACATAGCAGTACATTATAAAAAGAAATGAGCAGTGTTTCCATCTGAATTATTTATTTTATCACTGAGAAATTAAACTATGATTAGCCTCTATCAGGTGATAGGTGCAGATGACAGTGATTTGTTGCTCCTATTTGTTGAAGTAGGGAAACTATATTGATGAAGACTTACTTATTACCATGTTTAAATATATAAAGCCGCTCAACTTAATAGCTATACTATGAACTGTAATTCTTCCTCTCCTGGCTTTAAACTATATGCATCTTATTTCAAGACACAAAATTGCAAGGGAAAGCACATACCTAACAGTTTAAGATATTTTTCACTGATTTGTAAAGCTTTCCTTGTTTGATGACAGTTAGCACTTTTATCCTATCTGTTTTTCACTGAGATTTTTGCATAGGATGGGAATACTGAGAGTAACCTCACTCCCTAGCTTCTATTTTTGTTCACTTATTAGATGAAAAGATGACTTCAGTTATTCAGGATGTCTGCTTTAATTCATGGTTTTCAATATAAAAAAGGGTTTAATAAATAGTTGCATTCAAGAATCAGTTAACTATTTCTAAAAGGTCTCTGCAAGCAATAATCTTGTTTTATCTTTTCAAGATGGCAGCTAACAGCATCTTTGTTGAAACTGTCCACAATCACATCAGTTTGTAGGATATTGGACTTTATTTTTAGAGGCAGATTCCTTGAAAAGGGCATGAACAATGGAATTTGCAGGGCTATATTGCTTCAAAGTTTTGTGGTTATTGGGTAAAAATTATAGAGATACCTGTCTATGGAGATTCTCAGTTATCCAGGTCATGGTTGTCCCAAAAGTGCTTTTTTCAAGAGACAACTAGACTTCCTGGGTTTTCTTTGAAGATGTTTCACTTCATGAAGACATACAATGACAAGAACAATAAATGAAGCACATTATCATTCCATACATTGCAGACATATCTAAAAAGGAGGATCTTCAGCCAACATCACATGCACACTTCAAACCGAAGAATATACTAAGACAGAAGCTTGTCCACCCCAAGAATAAAACACCCAGACAGAAACTGAGCAGCGTGGTATATGCAGTACAATGCAGTCAGCATGTGCGGGTCTGTATAGTGGGGAAACGAAACAACCACTTTATAAATACATGGCACAACATAGGAGAACAAACACATCAGGATTAGATTCAGCAGTCCATCTGCATTTATAAGACACAGGCCACTTTTTTGAAGACAACAAATTATCTGTTATTAGCTCTCTGCAAAGAGTATAAATCCTTCCATTCCCCATCCAAGGAGGTTCTTGGATGAGAAGCTAAACATCTTCAAAGAAAAGCCAACAAGTCCTGTTGCCTCTTGAAAAAAGAACCTTTGGGACAGTGAGTTCTCTGGTATTGCAAAGTAAGAGGAACTAAAGAACATAGCTTCAAATTGAAGCCAAGCTGTTCTTATATTTGGGTTCTTCTTTGGTCTAGTGTTATGCCTAGAACAGGTTTGAAATGTGGGGTCCTTTTGGATTTGCAGTTTCTGCTTGGTCATGCCTCCAATTAGTCAAGAATACTGAAAGCATATCTTAACTGACTCTTTACACTGAGAGTATATTATATCTATACTGCAGGCCCTGCACTGGTTACCAGGTTAGGTTTTTTTTTTTTTTTGTAAAAATTTTATTGAGTTTTCAACAACAAATGAACAAACAAACAACTACACAAACAGACACCAAACAATGTATC
>JANHFJ010010541.1:21572-31660 GCA_032468195.1 Cerberus rynchops
ATAAATAAGGAAAATGAGAGGAATTTAAGGAAATGGGGATAGCTGCGTAAGAAGCTTCCTGAAGAACTAAAGCGACACATATCTGTAAGAAACAGAAAGAGACATGAACCATGAACAGTGATACAAATTAATAAGCAAAGCTTGTATGAAAAGTATCAAGATGGTTATAATTCATAAAAGGAATGTTAAAAATAGCCAAAAGGAAGAAAAACAAGGAAGCGGTGAATCTGCTGGGTAAAGTGAAAGGAAAAATATAAACAAGCAACAGAACAAGCAGAACTGCTGAATTTGCACTTTGCAACTACATTAATAAATGGTGCACATCTTGCCACACTTTTTCTATATTGTCACAAACATACATTCTTATTAATAATGTTCTTAATCACTTGCTTAAAAAGTTACTTTTTATTTCCAAAGCCTTTTGAGGGCTAGTTTGTTTGAAAAGCAGTCTAAAATTATTTCCCAGTTGATTTATTTTCTTGCTGATTTCCTTGCTGATTTATTTTAGCAGCTTTTCTTGCTCATTTGAGCTAAATAAATGTAATTCAGACTGAGACAAAGGACATAACATGTAGCTGGCTACAACTGGAAAGGTGTTTTGGAAACCTTTCTTGAAATTCCTATTTCTCCTTCAGGGTTACATAAAAATATGTCATGGAAAAAATATTCAGAGCAACATGGGTGTTGACATAAAGTACAATCAGTATGAATTTTCATTTAAAATCCCCTTGTCTACAGATACAATTACTTGAAATGGCATGAAATTGCTAAATTGCGTTGTATTTGAGAAGCTCCAATTCTCTTTGTATGACATCCTGGAAGTGGTTGTCATACAACAATATGTATTCTCCTCATCCAAATATATAAGAAACTAGATCAATCTTGCCTTCTGATCTGCAATTTAAATAGCCTAAAAAGATGCTGAGAGAGGAGCTGTAGTACTGTATGAGGATGTCAGGAGTGGCAGAGAAGTACGTCAGAGTAGTTCAGAATACGTATGAGAGGAATACGATTTCTATCTGCCTTCATTCTGGTGTATCTGATGTACTGTTTCTTAGTGAAATGGTCTGTCTCTACACACCTGTTTATCTTTATTTTGTGATCTTCAGAAAGCTTTTTGTAAAGCTGCATTGGCTTTTTCTGCTGCCCTCCATTGTTTCCCCCCTCCACTGGAACTCTTTGCAGTTGTACTATTTTTAAGGAACTTCATTATCTTAAACTTTTTCCCTCTTAACATATTCTGCTATGAAATTCTATTTATTTTTGCTCTGGGGTAGCTAAAACCTACTTTTAAAGAAAAGGGTTCAAGATATGAAATATTTTGTCAATTGCCTAATGTAATTGCCTTTCAAGAACCAATGAAGAAAAAAACCACTATTAGCTGTTCAGAGCAGCAACTATGAGGACAATGTGTGACTTCAAGTGATAGTGAGTTAAAGTGGAAAGGGAAAATCATAACATTCAAGATGTGCTTTTTTGGATTAAAAACTTCAAGTGACTCCAACCCAGGGGTGGAATCCAACTGTTTTTGCTACTGGTTTGGTGCATGCGCATGTGCGCCAAACACGCTGTAGTGCGGCTCTTTAAAGTGCTTTTAGAGGCATCAGAGGCAGCGGGGATCATCAGGAAGGCTCCGTAAACACTCCAAACGGCTGATTCAGGTAAGTAAGAAAAAAAACCAAGCTCGTATAAGGTAGGATAAGGACAGGAGTGGGGGGGCAATTTCAAATCTCTGCTAGCGGTTCAGGTGATGTGGTGCGAACTGGCTGAATTTCACCACTGATCCAACCATTTTGGTCAGTGGTGATGTAATATGGTAAAGTAAATCCCATACTAACTATGAAGCAAAATTTGTTATTTCTACAGGCTCTTACCAATAAAACATTAAAACTCAAGGTTCTCTAGAAAATGGCACAACCTCAGAGTAACACCCAAGGAAACCAGTATGACTGTATTCATGAACTAATAAATGCCTTTTTTTAGAAGTAAGAGAGTCATGTTGTTGTATTAGTGGATTTTTGAACCTTCAGTGTCAATAGGAAACATGATTTGGTAATAAAAGTATTATAGTGACTAACCACTATAAATACCAGGGATGCTGAGTACATTTATTGCCAACTGGGAAATACCAGTTGTTTGATTTATATTGTCCTTTGTTCCATTTTTCACAATACCTACATTTTCATGATTATCTCAGTGAATTAGTGTGTGAAATAATTAACCAACGGCTCTAGAGTGCTATTGCACTATATTTTTTTTCTTCTGCCCCAATGGAAGTTACCGGTAGGAGGACAATACCATCTACTGGTATAATTGGTAGGAATTATTTTTATCTTCACATTTCCAGTGTGATTTCTGCAAGCAGGCTGCTTCTTAAGTAAGTTATTTTTAAGACCACAACTGCAAAAGAAAGCTTCTGTATGGATTGTGAATGAAAATTATAATGAAGAAAACAATGAAAAAAATTTTTGGTGCTTCTTTGATTAGCAAATATTTCAGTTGACAATTAAAACTCTAAAGCCTACTAAACTATTATATACAGTTTCTCTCAATTTTCTTGGAAAAAAACAAGTTTTTTTAAAAACCACAACAATATATATTTTTTTGGCCTTGAGTCAGTATTGATTCCAGTGTTGACAAGTCCCTGTAGTTCTTGGCAATGTTTTTGGAAGTGGTTTCCTAGGGCCGAGAGAGTAGGTCTGGCCCAAGGCTATTTAGCTAGCTTTCTGCTCCATGGTTTCTAGTTTCTAGCCAAATGCCTTATCCACTACACACCAAACTGGTTTTTTAGGCACATACAATATATCACAGAAGTGAGTACACCCCCTCACACTTTGGAAATATTTAAGTATATCTTTTCATGTGACAACACTGAAGAAATAACACTTGGCTACAATGTAAAGTAGTGAGTATACAGCTTGTATAACAGTGTAAATGTGCTGTCCTCTCAAAATAATGCAGCCATTAATGTCTAAACTGCTGACACAAAAGTGAGTACGTCCCTAAGTTATAATGTCCAAATGGGGCCCAAGTAACTATTTTTCCTCCCTGGTGTCATGTGACTTGTTAGTGGTACAAGGTCTTAGGTGTGAAGGCGGAGCAGGTGTATTTAAATTCGGTGTTATCATTCTCACTCTCTCATACTGGTCACTGGAAGTTTAACATGACACCTCATGGTAATGAACACTCTGAGGATCTGAAAAAATGAATTGTTGCTCTACATAAAGATGGCCTAGACTATAAGAAGATTACCAAGACCCTGAAACTGAGCTGCAGCATGGTGACCAAGACCATACAGCAATTTAACAGGACAGGTTGCACTCGGTACAGGCCTCGCCATGGTCGATCAAAGAAGTTGAGTGCCCATGCTCAGTGTCATATCCAGAGGTTGGCTTTGGGAAATAGACATATGAATGCTGCCAGCATTGCTGCATAGGTTGAAGGCGTGGGGTGTGTGTATGTCAGCCTATCAGTGCTCAGACCATATGCTGCTCGCTGCATCAAATTGGTCTGCAGACTGTCGTTCCAGAAGCAAACCTCTTCTAAAGATGATGCACAAGAAAGTCCGCAAACAGTTTGTTGCAGACAAGCAGACTAAGGTCATGGATTTCTGGAACCATGTCCTGTGGTCTGATGAGACCAAGATAAACATATTTGGTTCAGATGGTGTCAAGCGTGTGTGGCGGCAAGGTGAGGAGTACAAAGGCAAGCATGTCTTGCCTACAGTCAAGTATTGTGGTGGGAATGTCATGGTCTGAGGTTGCACGAGTGCTGCCGGCACTGGGGAGCTACAGTTCATTGAGGGAACGATGAATGGTGACATGTACTGTGACATACTAAAGCAGAGCATGATCCCCTCCCTTTGGAGACTGGACCACAGGGCAGTATTCCAACATGATAACGACCCTAAACACACCTTCAAAATGACCATTGTCTTGCAAAAGAAACTGAGAGTAAAGGTGATGGACTGGCCAAGCATATCTCCAGACCTAAACCCTATTGAGCATCTGTGGGGCATCCTGAAATAGAAGGTGGAGATGCGCAAGGTCTCTAACATCCACCAGCTCCATGGCATCATCATGGAGGAGTGGAAGAGGACTCCAGTGGCGACCTGTGAAGCTCTAGTGAACTCTATGCCCAAGAGGGTTAAGGCAGTGCTGGAAAATAATGGTGGCCACACAAAATATTGCCACTTTGGGCCCCATTTGGACATTATCATTTAGCCAGTTACTTTGGCTTAGTACATTTAGCGGTGTACTCACTTTTGTTGCCAACAGTTTAGACATTAATGGCTGTGTGTTGCATTATTTTGAGGGGTCAGCACATGTTATGTAAGCTGTATACTCACTACTTTACATTGTAGCCAAGTGTCATTTCTTCAGTGTTGTCACATGAAAAGATACACTTGAATATTTATAAAATTTGAGGGGGTATACTCACTTCTGTTGGATACTGTACATTCTAGAGGGGTTTTATCTTTGATCATGTGCATTTCTGTATACTGTATATCTCATGATCTCTTGTATATAATACATTTCCTCTTTGTAATCTGTTTCTTTTGAACAATTTGTATCCCTCCATCAGTACATTCCAATCATGGGTTTTATCCCACCAGGTTTCTGTAATGGCAGCTATGTCATACTTTATAACATTTCAGACAAACAAGTGTCCAATTTCTTCTTAAAAACTTCAATGATGCAGCACTCACAATTTCTGGAGGGAAGCCATTCCATTGATTAATTGTTCTCCCAATGTCCAACAGGACATTTCTTCTTAGTTCTAAATTGGATCTCTCTAATTATCTTCTACCTGTTACTTCTTGTCCAGCCTCTCCTCCTTCTCCAAGAAAGTAAAAACTCTTGAAATGGGGATATTTCAAAAGGAACCTTTTATTGGAGAGAAGTGATAACTAGACAAAGGAAAGCAGGATCTGAGTTCCCTTCATTGAACAAGTTAAGATAAAGGATTTAGGAACCCAACCCCTCCCTTCTGCCTGATGTGGATTCAACCAATCTGCAGGTGTGGATGTGTTTTGGTAACCGCTGCCTTGAGAAGATGAGGTTCCCAGGGTCATCTCCTGCACTCTCGAACTGATACAACCCACATGGCTCTCCCTCCCTTCACATTCCCCAAAAGGTGTGAATATGTTAGGGTGCCTTGGTGCCAGGATAAAGGTCATACAGTGAAAGGTTGAATAGTATGAGGAAGAAAGCAATAAACTAAGTAATACATTGAAGATCCCCCCTCCCCCTCCCAGGAGAATGGCAGATTCATGGTGGGTGTCTGACACATCAAGTGTTTTGGAAAATAGGTTGTCCCCTCTTTGTGAGAGCTCCTCATGTACTGTTGTTATTTCACCCCTAATCCTCCTCTTTATTAGACTGGACATACCTAGTTCCCTCACCTGTTTATTGTATTATTTAGCCTCCAGACCCATTATCATCACTGTTGTTCTTCTCTGTACTTTTTCTAGGTCTCAGCATGTTTTTTGTATCCTAGTGACCAGAACTGGATGCAGTGTTCCAAGTGTGTGGTCTTACCAGTACAGTATAAAGCTGCACTATCACTTCTTGAATCTAGATGCTATCCACTCTGTTGACGCTGCCTAAGACTGTATTGATTTTTTTGACAGTTGTAGCACCCTGCTGGCTCATACTTAATTAAGAAAACATTTTATTAGGTTATAAGATATGAACAAAATACTGGAGAACAGTGGGGGGAAAGGGGAAGGGAAGTGAGGAACAGCTAAAGAAAAAAAAGTGTTGACTTCCAACTCCCTCTGTTGCATAAAATAAAGCATTAACATCAAACCACAACTTTTCGCTTTCATAGTAATATAAAGTAGCCAGTTCTATAACACTTATCAATCTAATCGGTAAAATCCAAAATCAAAGTTTCATTTTTTTCATTTCAAGCACAAAATTCAGAAGCAGTCTCCACGTGGCAACAAAGGTACTCATATTCTTTTCTTTAATCACAACTGTCAATTTGGTCATTTCTGCTAACTCCATCTGCTTTTGCAGCCATTCATCCATAATGGGAATTGAAATGTCCTTCCATTTTTTGCGTACAATAGTCTTGCTGCTGTAACATATATAAGATCAAAGTTCTGAATTTTTTCTCCAAGTCTTTTTCCATTAAACCCAAAATAAAATCTTCTGATTTCATCTTTATCTTCATTTTAAATTTTGTCTGTATTAAAATATAAATCTTACTCCAAAACTTCTGATGTCCACCGTAAATGATAAAAAGTCCCTTCTTTACTTTTACACTTCCAACATTCATTTGAAATACCTTTATACATTCTAGATAACTTATCCAGTTATCTGGTATAACTTAAATACCAGCAATATATTTTTCTTTTAAATTATAATTTAGTGTACATTTTAAACCTTTTGTGCACATATTTTCCCATTGTTCAAGCATCGCATGATGCATGTCATCACCATTTATGACTTTCCCAGTGGGCTTCCAATGAGCAAAGTCAATGGGGGAAGCTGGGTTCACTTAACAACCACACAATTCACTTAACAACTGCAGTAATCTGCTTAACAACTGTGGCAAAAAAAGAGGACTAGTATATGCCTGGACCTTTTTATTTGATAGAATATTTTATTTTGCTTTTTTTTTCATTCTGCCTTTTAACTTATTTATCTTTTAATACATTTATTGTTTTATCTCTTTTGCATACGAATGATCCTAAAAAAGTGTTAACTGAAGGGTGATGTAAAAATGTATTAATTAATCACAAATGAGTAGTTTTGCTGCCACAATTGCATTTTTCTATAACATAAAAAAGGAAGTAAGGGACATTTTGGAGAAACCTATTTTTTCCTCTCTCTTTTTTTCTTTGCAGACTGCTGACTAAGGACAGGATAGGATGAAAAACGAACAGTAAGTTTGCTTTCTATTCCTTAGCCATAATGTGATGTGCTGAAGGGGAAGAGTTGATGTTTATTAGTACAGATTGCCAGTTTTTAAATTTTTCTTGGTTTTAACCCAAACAGGCTCCTCACCAAGACAAACATACTTTGATGTAATGCAGTTGTGACTAATAGCATTTACATGAAGCTTCCCATTTCTGATTTGGAAGAGAAAAGAAAACCTTGAAAATATTCCAGGGGAAACACTGTGTGCTCTAAAGTTCCTGATGGCTCCTGAGATACAGGAATCCAGGGCAGACCACTTTGCCGAATGTACCTTAAATAAATATGTCCCACAATTGCAGGACAAAACTGACATTCAGATCACAGTGTCACTTTGCCTTTGGCACTTAAGCAGTGGAAAGAGGAAAAAAAATACATTTTTGTTCTCTTCCTCAAACATTCCCAAGTACAATAGGAGATTCATTATTTAGCTTTTCAAGGGGGGAGGGGCAGCCTGGACCCTCAGGACCTGAACTTGCCATTTTTTTATGACCCCTAAAGACCCTTCTGGCTTTACTGCCAAACTTGAAAGACAGAACTGAAAAAAAAAATATTAGGAGCACGGTTTGCTGTTATGGCAAGGCAGGAAATATAAAAACTGTAGCATACTCCCTGAAAAAGGCTTAATTTGTTTTTTTTTTAAAGGCCTTTACTTGAACCTTGGAAAATCTTGATGTATATAAGATATTGCCTCACGCAGTGCTTCTCTACACATCACTCCAAAGATTGCCTATCTCTGTTCCTTAGGATGTTAGCATGCCGCCTAACATTCAGTATGATCCTAATTCATCTGGTCATGGTGAGGTGCTACATTTTCATATTTTCACAGCCAGAATCCTCACACCATAGGTTAAGGAGGACCCATCCCCATTAGTCATCACCCAAGTTAAGAAAGATTGCTGTAATTAATATTCCTGGTTAAGGTGCTCAACAATAAGACAATGGGAATCCCTGTTCCTGAGGCAATCAGTGATTCAAGCAATTGTCTGCATTGTACAGCGATCCATTGGATAGCTACATGGAATGTCAGTGGAATGAGTCAAGGTAAATTAGACATTCTGAAACAAGAGATGATCAGGTTGGAAATTGACATCCTTGGTGTCAGTGAGCTACACTGGTTGGAGAATGGCTTTTTCCAGTCTGAGGATTTCACTGTCTATTATTCACAGCGATACTAGGAAAACAAATGGAATGGCATTATTGTAAGCAAGAAACTTGCCAAAGCAGTGGAAAACTTCTCAACTGTCAATGACCAAATCATAACCATCAGAATTCATGCCAAGCCCCTCAATATCACAATTATGGATAAGATCATCATCATTTTAACCAGTGTTTCAAAGTGGCTCCCTTAATAACTTTTTGGAATGTAATTTTCATTATATTCTGCTTGGCACATCTATTGGGTACCACAGAATTCTGTTCCACATGCCAACTTTATAAAGAAATCTGCTTAACATAAATTTGAATTAAACTCTAAAGTTTGCATCTTGTGCAACCCTAAGCAATATGCTTTCACAATGAAGTTCTATAGTGAAACAGACTCTTAACATTTTATAATTCTTTTGAAATTAAAAAAGAAGTACAGGTTTTTTTTATAAAAAGTAGCAACAATAAAGTGTTATTTATCTATGCTACACACCACTAGAGTGGAAAAGATTTTAGATGCATTTGAAATATCTGAATACATGCATTAACATATTTTTAAGTTACTGTTGGATTTTAAACAAGGAAGGATCTTAGATTTCATGGCTTCTCTCCTTATTCAACATGTCAATTGTTCTCTTGGTCATAAAGATCCTGTCCATCTAGCAAGCAGGAATTGCTAACTGGAAATTTCCAAAACAAGAAATCAGATAATCAGAAAGAATCAGCCATTCATTCTTTATAAATTCCAAAGTCTATGTTACATTTCACTTGAGAAATCTTTTAGCTGCTTCTTGGTGGTTGTGCTCACCTAAGACAATAATTAACAGTAAATGAACTAGGAGACGCATTTGCAAAACCTGCTAAGCGTGATTAGTTTTAATTTTTGGTTAGTTAGATAATTGGCTTTTTGCGTTTTTGCAGTTTAGCAGGTAGTGTAAACACTTCTTCATAGGTTAGTTTATAATCTAGCATTTTGTGAAACTCCAGAAAATTAATCTGATTCCTCAAATTAAGCATATCGAGCAAATGCATCCAAAGCTTGACAGATTGTGCCTCTCTGACAGTCTTTGCCTCAGGCTTCTGTTTAATTGGTGGCCAAGGACACACTGATTAGACCACAAATTAGCCAATCACATTTTATCCAGCTTGCTATGCACATCTATCTCAGGTTATTAGTGTTCAAGGTTCCATGCAAAGGCAGAAAACTTGGTTAACTGAATAAGCCATAACTAAGTTTATCTGACGAAAGCAGCCATAACTCTTGTTTCTTAGATCTCAGTGGAAGACATTGTACACATAAAGCACCACCAGACGAAGAACTGTTCCTCATAGTTCCTTTGCAATGTTCACAGTGTAACCGGATCCATTTTGATTCCAAAGTTCCTTTTTAAGACCAGTTAAATGAATTAAAAACTTACTGAGCAGCAAGGCATTGGATACCAAAAATATTCTAAGGTTGAGAAAAATCTCTTTGTCTTTGCTAGTCGTTGCCATGGACAATGATTAATTATCAGCCTTTCACCACTGGCTGTTCTATAGTCTCCTCCCTGCACGAATAAGTTTATTAATAGAAAGCGGCTTTGTTAGGAAACAGAGGCCTGGTGTCTTTTGGTAAAGCCTGAGCTGTAAGAGAGGCTTATAAAAGTCCCAATATGGTTTGGGTTACAGCCAAAGGATTTGTATCCTTGCATAACAGGATGCCTCAGAAAAAAACCTCAAGCTTTAAATAAACAAACAAATAAAAAGACAAGAAAGACCCTGAGCTTCACAGTGAGAAAAAAGAAAACACACACACACAGAGAGAGAGAGAGAGAGAGAGAGAGAGAGATTTCTTTTTCTCTGGAATATATGAAAACCTGGTGCAAGGTTGTATGAAATGTTCTGACAAAAGTTTGCATAACTGGATATTTGTGTGAATCCGACAAGCAAGAATATTAGCTGTTCTATCTATCTATCTATCTATCTATCTATCTATCTATCTATCTATCTATCTATCTATCTATCTATCTATCTATC
>JANHFJ010010556.1:59417-71147 GCA_032468195.1 Cerberus rynchops
AAGTTGTCCAAAATAGGCCTTGCACCCAATAGAATATACTTGCAAGAAAATAAGTTTGGATGCCCTCAATAAATAAATAAATAAATAAAAAATAAATAAAATAAATAAATCATGCCATCAAGATCTTGGATATGAAAACTTAGCAAAACTTCCATCCCATAGTGAATCCATGGTGTAAGTTCCAGAACTGTATCTTGTTTCACTGGATGGGCTGGGCACTGTCATCCCTGAGGGCACCCACATTTATTTTCTTGCAATTAAATTCTATTGGGTGCAAGGTCTGTTTTGGATGATTAGGCATCTACCTGAGCTACCTAAGATAAATACAATATTTAAATATATTCAAACTATAAAAGATTAAATGAGCAGATATTTAACCATGAGTGAAGAACTTATTTAGTTCCAGAAGAATACTGTTGCTTAGCTTACAGTATTTGCTTCTCTAAAAAAAGAAATGGAAAAGCAGATATGAAAGTAAAATACTGTAGCTGAATGATACTGTTTCTGGAGGGTTAACTTGTTTTCTATGATTTGGAGAGGGATAAAGTTATTGTTATGCTTCATGAACCATGACAAAAATAATCTCCACAAAAGAAGATACATGAAAAAAAAATCCCATCCAGTGGAGATGTTTATATTGTATAATTTATAGAGGAAAAATTTGCATGATTGTATGTCTTTTCAACTTCTATTTTATATCTGTGCCCTCCAAGGAACTATTCTCAATGCAGCCTCTGTAAGTAGAGCCCCTTTTTGTGGATTGAAGGTTGACATTAGCCTCTGACAATTGCTAATATTGTACTGGTTGAAATGTATAATTCTCCAGGTCATACTTAGGGCTTCCCTTTTCATGTTTTCTCCTCTAGCTTTGTGTGAATATCATGCTTGAAAACTAGCAGTTTACTGCCCTCTTTCATGACATGTTACATAATCACACCAATACCATCTAGTGAGGCATGTCAAACAAACTTCATTGGGAAGTATGGATTATAATGGATTTCCATTTTAGTATCCCTGTTTTATATTCATTATCAAATTCTTCATCAACAACATGGTAAATTGCACTAAAGTATTGGGACTGGCCATAATAATTGAATATACAAGAAGGGACACTAATTATGGACTCATCAGTTGTTGATTGCAATAAGTAAATTGTATGCTGAATCAGAAATTTCTAGAGTGGATGGAACCAGTGTAGATTACATGTTCATATGGCATCTTCCTATACGTAAGAATTTGCACAAATTAGAAACTCTCCTCTTTGTGACCTATCTTAACTTTAAGACTGCATTTGATTCCGTTTCATGAACAATGTTACAGGAAAGGCTTCAAAAAGGCGGATATATTTGTTAAATATACATTAATATATTTGATATTAATAAAATTTGATATGGCTAATTTTAAAGTAATGGTCTGCTACAGCCTTAATAAAGAGCTTTTTCCTAAGCTCTTTAAATATGTCCATTTTTATTACATTCTCTGCAGGTTTCATCTTTAAACTACATTTATATGGAGTATGTGAACCTTTGTCACAACAGTATAATTCATTTTAAACTGTTACTCTCTGAATACTTTTGCAAACTTATTCTCGTTTGCTTGAACTCCTGGCTGCAGTTTAGAGTATCATTAACAGCAGTCTTAAAAGTTAAAATTGCCTTTAATGAGATTCCTTTTTAATACAGGTGGTCTTCACTTAACAACTAGTCATTTAGCTGCCATCAAAGTTATGACAGACACCCCCACCAAAAAGCTACCTAAAAGCCTCTTTTAAGCTAAAACCAGTGCATTGTCTACCACCTCTCTCCCCCCATCCACTCCACCAGGTCCCTACAGGCCTTGATTGTGTCCCCCCACATCACCTATTGCACGTTTACCTTTTTAATATCTCCAGATCTCATGTTGGGGAAGGACAGAAGACCACTAATTCCTCACCTACATGGTTGTCCCCTAGAAGTGGCTCCCATTTTCAGTGCACTCTCAATGCTTTGTAGTTGTGCTGAAATGGTGATCACTTCCAGGAGGCTGTCATGTGGTACAGGGATGAACTGCTCCATTCTGCTTCTTCAAAAGGTAAATGCACAATGGGTTATGAGCAATGAGGAGGAGGCTCAAGTCCTGCCCTTTTCTCCTATGAGGAGAAAAGGCCTATGGGGACCCAGTGGGATGGTGGAAGCAAGTCCAAGGGCTGTGGGGACCACAAGAGGCAGGAAATGAAGAATGGAATGCCTCAGGAGGTGAAGGAGGCCTCGGAAAACCAGGGACAGGTAAGCCTGGGCCTAGGTTAGCCATCTCAAGGTCTCCCCATCATTGAGGTACCCCTGCTCTGCTTAACAACCCACATTTGTTTAATAGCTGCCTCAGGAAAAGCAGGGAGGGGGGTGTTAAGTGTGATCATCCTCCCGCTTAACAGATATCACCACTTATAATGATAATGGACAGGGTCCATTATGGTCATGGGTGAAGAATTACCAATACTTCTTTCAAACTTCCATAAAATAGCTCGTCTTTTAAATATTTTTAAGTTAAGTTACATACAGTATGCTGTACTTTTTGCTTGTGCCTATAAAACCTGCTATGTAATCAGTAATGTTTTGGATGGCAAATATCCTTACATTATGTTCCCCAGTTCTATAAAGCTGAATTGTATCTTTGTAAAAAGTAGCTTAATAATCTTAATAAAGAGTACTTAATAAGCTATATGCATTGCCTTAATAAACTGTATGCTTTGCCTATCATAACAATTAGTAAAATAGGTGCCTTTTCCCCCCAATAACCTACTTGCCTTTACCCCTTCCCAAAAATAAAAGTCTTTAAATCTTTCTATACATAATATCTTGTCATGTGTGGCATATTAAACACATTTATCTTCCCAAGAAATTAGCCATCCAGCTGTGCTCTTTTTCTCTTTCTCTTTACTACTGCAACTAGTTTGGTGTTATATTTCCTCTGTTTGTATTCCTACAGTATCTTCCCACTCTTAGATTGAATAAAGTTTGAGAAGCTTTTTTAAAAAATACACCTCATCTCTAATATTGTATTTTTTTCCTGATCAAATAAAAGATGCTAGAGAGGCAGGACTGTAGGTTTTCCTGCAGCTTTGCTGCTGTCCTACTATCTTCATATCAGTCTTGAATCCTGGTAAGTCCTTGCAGTTTTCTTGGCAAGATTTTGGAAGTGGTTTGCCATTGCCTCCTTCCTAGGACTGAAAAAGAATAACTAGCCCAAGGTCCCCAACTGACTTTGTATGTAAGGTGGGTCTAGAATTCTATTTCTAGCCTGATACCTTGACTACTCTTGCTTTACTAGTAGTTTTAGAACTATTTTAGTAAATCTACAAAAGTAACAGTCACAATATGAATATTATAGCCATGCCAAATCAACCAAAAGCCACAATAACCAAATAGATGATAACCTTATTGATGGGAAAGAGGACAGATTGCAGACTGCAGGACAGATTGCATAAGTGCTGGAGAAAAGAAGAGATGACAAAAATCTAAAAAAAGGCTGCTTCTAATGAAGCTTTGCATTGTTCCCAACTTCACTGGATAAACCTTCAAAGTGGAGGTTTTCCTCCTTAATTTAAATTATCATCACCAATTTTCAGCAGTGAAAAATATGTGAGATAAATAGAAATGTGAATGTCATCAGTCAATCTACAAGCAATAATTTCTGACAAGGATTGAAATAGAATGCACAAATGGCCTAGAAAATAAGCAGATGTCTGTAGTGCCATTCTGTAGCCATGTATACAATGTCATTGGAGATTAATAGAACAAGCAGTCTTGTAGTTCAAGGAAAAGATTTAAATACCAAGAAGAGATGAGTGGCTCTTCATCTTCATGAAGGGTTACTGACAAGGGATGGACTGTACCTCACAAGAACTGGAAAAAATATATTCAGAAAATGACTGGCTCATCTTATCCGAAGGCCTTTAAACTAAAATTGAGGAGGGAGGGGACCAATCTTCACTACTTTTAGAATCTAATTCCAAGCAAAAGCCACTAGATAACCAATCGCATAAGGAGGTAGGGAATAAAGAGAAAGAAGAAATAAAAATAATCATAATCATAATGAAGTAGAGTGTAATGGAAAGGATGGAAATCCCAGTTACAAAGTAGGAGATATAAAAAGCATACCAAGTCTCATAAAGGAATCAAATACCTATACACTAACACTCAAAGTTTAGGAAACAAACAGGGTGAACTTGAAGTATTAGTTCATGAAGGCAGATAGAATATAGTTTCCATTACTGACACTTGGTGGGATGAAACTCATGACTGGAATGCACTGATGGAAGGATACAAACTATTCAAAAGAAACAGACCTAACAAAAGAGGAGGTGGAGCTGCATTATAGCAATAGCACTGAGACTTTACAGCCCTCTCTAAACGCTTTATGGAGTCAGCATATTTTCCCCAACAATATGGGTCCTCATATTACCAATTTCAGAAGGATGGAAGGCTGAGTCAACCTTGAGCTGATGAGATTCGAATTGCCAAACTGCTAGTAGCTGGCAGTCAGCACAAGTAGCCTACAATATTGCATTCTAATAACTGAGCCACCATGTTATATATACAAATTATAAAAGATCCCTACATCTCTATAGAAATAAACACAACAAACCTCTTAGAATTCATATGGAAATACAAACTTCCTAAAATCCATTTGGGTCAATATAAAATGAAAAAAAGAATGACATTGCTATAAGTATATACTACAGGCCAGCTAACCAAGCAGAAGAAATAGATGAACTTTTTGCTAATCAATTAACAAATGTATGTAGGAAACATACCAAAGTAGTAATGAGGGACTTTAACTACCCTGATATTAACTGGGAGACAAATTCAGCTGGGAGATGGGGTGTTGGTCTTACCTGATATGCTCTTTCTCGTTGTGCTGAGAATAGAATCCAAGAATAAGAAGGGTGTGTCTCTGTCAGCAGATCTAAGATTGAGCTAGTCAAAAGAGCCTGCCTGTGCTGGTATCCCCATTTATTTGGCGAAGAAAGATTGATCGGGTGTGTGAGCTCCTGTAAAAAGAACCTCCACCTCCAATGAATATTAGTGTGAGAAAATACAAGATTGGGTGGGTTTGGATTCTATTCTCAGCTCAACAAGAAGGAATGTATCAGGTAAGATCAATACCCCTTCTTCATAGTGCTAAGGAATAGAATCCAAGAATGGGGTATACCAAAGCTAGCTGTCCAATGGGAGGGCCCCTATTCCTGGCTACAGTGCCTCAGCAGCATGAACCTGCTACAAATTGTGCCGGCCAAATGCTGCATCCGCTGAGGCAAAGAATTCCACCTTATAGTGTTGAATAAATGGATAAGGTGGACCATGTAGCTTCCCTACAAATTTCGTCAATGGTCGCCTGCATCGACTTAGCTGCCATAATAGCTGCACTTCTAGTAGAGCGCACAGTTAAACACGATGGTGTCTGCAGCTGTTGGGCCTGATACATGGTGGAGATGCAGGCCCTGATCCACCGACCGATGTGACCTAATGACCTTTCTCTGTCATGCGTAGGCCATGGACAAAAGTCCAACAGGATTAGCTCCTGGGCTCTATGAAATGGTGTGTTTACTTTAGAATAAAGGATCTAATCTTAGCACAACCCTGTTAGGGTGGAACACACAAAGGTCTTTTCTGACTGATAAGGTGGCCAGTTCTTCATGCTGATGTGATTGCCACTAAAAAGGTGACTTTCAGTGACAGCAAACGTAGGCTAGCTTCCTGAAGGGGTTCAATTGGAGCACCCATAAGGGTCCGCAATACCCTGGGCAGATCCCACATTGGAAATCTGTGAACTGGGCATAGTTGGAGGTTAGAAGCCCCTCTAAGAAATGAATGAACAGTGGGATGCTGGGTCAAGGACTCTAGAGTCCTGCATTTTAGAACCGATGAAATAGCAGCAACCTGTCTCCATATTGTATTTGGGGAAAGGCCTCAGTCCAATCAAAAACTCAAGAAGTTGAGCTATGGTGGCAGCAAGAGGGTCGGCTCATGCCCTCTTGCACCAAAGGCAGAAGATCCTCCATGTGGCCTCATAGATTCTAATAGTTGACAGTCACCATGAAGCTTGAATGGTTCGGATGACCTTGTCGGAAAAGTGATTGAGCGTTAGATGTTGCCGCTCAATCTCCAGATGGCCAATTGCAGCCACTCTGTATCCAGATGCAACAGATTGCCTTGTTGGAGCAGAAGTTTATCCTTGGGAATCTTCCAGGATTCGCAAGTGGACAGCTCAACCAGGTCCACAAACCAGGCCCTCCGTGGCCAGTGCAGTGCCACCAGGAGGAGCTCTGCTTTCTGTTGCAAGGTCCATCTGACAACTCCTGGGATAAAGGGAAAAGGGGGGAAAGTGTATTGTTAGGAATGTAAAACTAACAGTTGGGTTGACAATATATAAACCAGGATTGTTACTTTAAGTATTATAACTTTAAGTAATGCTGAAAGTATGATTAGCTGCTGCTACCTCAAGCAGCCATAAGATGGAGCCAGAATCACTGGTAGATGCTGGTTACTGCTATTGTTGCTGAGGAGTTAGAAGTGCCATGTATTAACCAGTGAGGTTTTGGTGTGAGTTTTGCTACTGTTTGCAAACTGTTACCGAACTGTATATTTGTTACTGGACTGTGATTATTGGATTATCCCTGAACTGAATTGTTTGATGACTCACTGACTTTACTGTGTATGAATTTGGATTGATTGATGGACTTTTCATACCTCTATTCCACGGAAGTAAAAACCTATTTTTTTACTCTGTGTCTCTGTATTCTGGTTTGTGTATTCTACCACACCACTCTCACAATGCTTCGCTGAATGTACTTGTACTCTTAACTGGGGACTATCCTTAACAATCATGATCACACAAAAAAGTTTACCTTTGGATAGCGCTCTAATTTCTGCTTCATTTGAGCTTCTCGCTGTGCCTTTGTCATCAAGGGAACTTCTTCTAAACACCTCCTAAGAAGAGATAAGGCTTAGCAGACTGCCATATGTGGAGATCAACTCAATCCTGTTATGCTACTCAGTCATCAATTTAACTTCTGTATCTATTCATTCTGATATGATCCTGTTGCTATCATTAACCTGTGTATAAAAGTTCCCTAGTACACTAAAGCTTAGATTCTTCAAAAGACAGATGCAATTTATATCCTGAAAAACCTGCACAAAATCATTTTAACAAAAACTTGTCATTCCATTTATCTAAATATATATCAGACAATTAATTTTGAAATACTGGAAATAAACAACCATAGTTTTATACAGCAAACCTATACCCTGTAATGTAATGACTGCATCAGTATTTCTTAATTAATAACAAATTATCTTGATTAACAACAAACTGTCATAATACATCACAGAATTTGTTTTAATGAAAAATAATATACCATCTGTAACAAACATATATATATATATCCTTATCATCATTCTCCCAGAGGATATATCATAAAAGTTGGAATTGCCATAAAAACTGAATCTCTGTTGTTGTCTTATTTTAGAAAATTATTGTATAGGTCAGTATAATATATACACAATGTATCAATTTTCATGTCAATCTATAAAGGAAAAATGTCAACAAAAAGGTAAATTTAATCTTATATACAGTATAATGCAACAAAATCCTATACTACAATATAAAAAAGGAACTATTGAAAGTTAAGACAGACATAATTAATTTGGCATTTAAAATATTGATTCAAGACAGATAAATATAAAGTATTTATTATCAATGGAGAACTGACAGTGAGCTTATAAATACAACTTTGTAACTCTCCTCAATGATCTTCCAGATGGGTAGTCCTTAACTCAGAATTCCAGCCAGCATGGTAACTGCTAAATATTCGAGAGTTTAGGTTCATGCATCTTCTAGAAAGTGTCCAGTTTGGGAAGGTTTCTTATAGACATATTTGTAGAAATTAATTTATAGGTTTTACAGAAGTGAAAGAAAAATAGTCTATAAAACATATGAATATTAGGAAAGTGTCGATAGCCAGTATGCTTACAGAGTTTTAGTAAAAGCTGGAAGAAAACAATAGAACTGTGTCTCCTGCAATATAGCACACTGTCTTTGCTCATATTAACGTAAGTGCTGGAAGAAAACAATAAAACTCTGTCTTCTGCAATATAGCACACTGTATTTGCTCATATTAACATAAGTGCTTTCATTCTATGTTATTTGCTTTCCCCACTTTTTGTTCAGGAGCTCAAGGTGGTATACTCAAAATCCTCTGCTCCAACATTTATTGATAAGCATCCTGTGAGGTAGATTGAGATAAAAGAGTCTCAGGTTACCCACTGCCTTTCTGCAGCTAAGGGAGGACTTGGACAGAGGTGTCGAAGGCATCAATACAATATCCTAATCACTATTTTCACTATTCTTCCCTGTATATAGTCCCATTTTATGGATACTTTCTAAATTCTTTCACCTGCAGATGAAGACTCCAGATTTCAAACCAATAATATCACAATTCAGAGGACACAGATATTCTGACTTAAAAATAGCTCGGACTTGCTTTTTGGATTAACACTTGTGAAGACTTGCTCTATGATCAAAGGGAACTAAATGCATTCACTGTCATATAAACAAAGAAACCATGAGCTTTGTTGACCATTCATCCATCCTTTTTCCAGTGTTTATAATAGATGCATCTAAGCAGATGAAAATGTAAAAAACAAAAAAGCAGTTTTGTGACCTAGATGGATTGGTTGGTATTCCTGGAAACTAGTAAGAAGTAGGAAAATTCTAGTCCAAAGAATCTTCAGCATTGCAAGAAGCAGAAATTGCCACCCGCAAATATTTGCCAAGACTTGGGACAAAAATATGTGTGGCTAAAAAAACTTCTACTTAAAAAGTTAAGTTATAGATGATAAAGGAAATTAAAGTCTACTGCCTAAATAAGATACTTACGGTACAGAAGTGGATTTATCTTCTACTGCTGAATCAACATTCATACTTTCTTTGAAGTACATGGTACTTTAATGTCTCAACAATCATGTTTAAGAAAATACTGCAATGATGTTAGATCCTCTAGCATTAGAAGGAATCTGTTAGTACCTTTTCTAACTAATTTTATGTTATCAACAAGTATATGCTTTTTGTATGACAGAATAAAAGTATCTTCTCAATAAACAATAATGGCTGTAGTTGTTGAGATCTCTTGAGATTACCTGAAACATTTTAATGCAAGTCCAGAAACTCCTGCTAAATGGTGCTCTTAAAGCCTTGTTTTTGATTTTGGAAAACTGTCTCATATGTAACCTGCAATTTGCATAACTGACCTGTATTACCCTCCCTCCACCCCAATTTAAATCCAACATCAGTGTAGGCATTCTATGCATTTGATGAAATAAGTGTGGCTCATAAAGCTTATGCCTATAATACAGTTTGTTAATCAAAATAGGTGCTATTACACTTGGTCTGGTTTTTTTTGCTATTGTAGATTAATATAACTCTCCTCCTACAAAGTTAGTATTTAAAGAAAAGCATAAAGTTTATCTCTAGGCAGGTGAGCATGCAACTGGAAGACTATAAGCAAAATCTTCAAGAATATGAAGAACATTAAGAGATGTATTCTGTAGTTGAATGTATTCTGTGTTTCTGTGCTTTGTGTGACTGTACCGATGGAGGCTCATTCAATTTCGCTGCACAATGTTGTGCATTGATAATAAAGGATTGCATCGAAGTACAACTGGGAAACAAATCCTGAGCATATTCATTGTTTAGGATTCCGTCAGAATCAGAGAAACAATCTATATTGTATACACGTTGGCCATAAAAATTATTACTTAACTACTAGTGAAAAATAAATTTACCTTTCATTCTGGAGCTGGGCCAAACGTTTTCTCACATCATCTACTGTAACCTCAAAGAATTCATCAGGGAGATCTTGTGAATCAGAAGCTGACGGCTCTTGGAGATCAGGATGGCATACAATTGGCTCACGGTCCAAATGCTGTAGAGTGAATATAAATAAAAGTTTGGTGCTTGAATCCATCAAGGCACAGAATCCACACAGCACGAGGAATCTAATCTTTCTACTTAGAAAAATGTGGGTTTTGTGGTAACTCCCCCCCCATTTCTGAGCAATATATTTAAATATTTTTATTTACATAGGCAACTTCATTACTGACTTATGCTGTGATCTTTCCTTGAAGTAAATTCTTACCCTAATTTTCAGAGAGTATACATTATATAAAACAGCATCATCCTCAGAATTCATGTTTGACTCCAATCTGTCAATCTATGTTTGAGATATATTATATGTCCTTTCTCAGGCAGAGAGGTTCTGATTCTAGGGGTTTTTAAAAATGCTACTTTTTATTATATAAACTCTTTTGAACTTGAATTAGATTTGTAAACAAAGAGCTACCTTGTCTTAGCTGGATTTTTCTGGTGTCATCTAGTGATTAGCTGAAGTTTTATAGCCTGGGTATAGTAATCCTATGTAAATAGGTAGGTTATTTAAAAATGGGAGAACTTTTTATTGGAAAAACACTGATTGCTAGTTATTTCCAGGCATTTATTACTGATACTTTTAAAAACTTGGAAAGATTATAAAATGAATATAAATAACCACGCCATCTGAACATAGAGTTTATTTATTATGCTTTTTTTTTATTTGGGTGCTTTAGCAGTCTCAAAAAACCTCAGTTGTTTCAAATAAATTAGAAAAGGCTTTTGAGGAAATCAAGCAGCAATTTAATATTATCAACAATTTTAAAAAGATTAAAATAAAATTGGATAATAAATAAGCTATTTGGAACTTAGAAAAAATGATCTCCAGTTTTAGGAAATATCCAGAGTAGTTCTTTCAATGTAAAATCTACATTAGTTTCACATTAAAAAAATACTGCACTTTTCAATGGATATTCCGAAAAGGTTGGTTATCTTTTATTCTTCTTATATTGGGGATGGAATACATTCAAAGGAATATATTATAGCATTTTTTCTTTTTTATGTCACTATTATTATATTAATATACTATTTTATTCATATTTTCTTTTGCCCCTTTTCTTTTCTTTTTAGTTTATTCTATTTAGGTTTTTTATTTTTAATAAATACCGTAGTTTGGAATGAAATTAGTAAATTTTATTTTCAACAGTTATTTGCTGTACCCTACTATAGTCTTCGTTATTATTTTTAAAATTAGCAAAGGTATCTCAATATAGCCCGAAACCATATATCACTTATTCTTGTGTAAACATAGATTTATCCATGGAAAGATGTCAATCGGATAGATAAACCTGCTGTAGAAAATCTAGACTCAGGAAAGACTAAACAGTATAGAAATTACTGTACAGAAGTGGCTAGAAAGAAGAAAAGACTGCTTCCTTAGCAGTGACTGATTAAAATGCACACGCTGATGTAATTACACAATAAAATCTACTGAATGAAACTGTATTGTATTCCAAGTAAAGTTTCCATTCAGTGCACAAAACTTTCTTATGCATGGGGTAGGTTCTGCTGATCGATTAAAGTAAATACTGTGCAATGAAACTTGGCTGACACATTATGAATCCAGAGCTATAAAGCGATGGCACCAGTTGGTCTGTACGGTTAATAGGCTGCTTTGAAAACTAGCATCTTTGACCATCAATGATCTGCCTGGCCTGGCCTGGCCCCAGACTCTGTGAACTTGGATGTTCCTATTTTTAGTCGCCCATACCCCCACATCTTGATGTCTCTAGCATACCCTGTTTTTGCTCGCCTTCCCACCCATCT
>JANHFJ010010556.1:197785-208888 GCA_032468195.1 Cerberus rynchops
TTAGATGAGAATTCTTGGTCAAACTTCAAAAGAATTACAACACAGGCATATTCATTATCTCTGTAAAAACATTGTATGATAAGGGATTTTATTTTAATCTAGGAAAGTAATGTGAAAAAAGTGATTACATATACTGTAGCCTACTTCAAGAAAATGGAATGCTGCTTTTTTTAAGCTGTAATATGCCCTCCAATGGGAAGACTCACCCCAAATAATATCCTCTTAAGCAGAATTTGCCACATCTCCCCTGCCCCTCCATCCCTCCAAAATAAATCTGGCTCGCTCTCTCTGACTTAACTATTTTGTAATAGTTACTTTACTCAGCCACTATTTTGTGTCTTACCCCTCAATCTTTAGGGTATGCTGGATGAATGTTCATTAATTTTAAGTATAAGTATATCTTTAAAAAAAAACAGGATGCAGATGCTAAAGGTCGCAGTACAACAGGCACTTGCCAATAGTTCCTGCAATCAATTCCAGAACTTTTGAGCCTTGATTAGTTATTGTAAGTCTTGTAATCTACAACTATTGTGAGCTACTAGGAAAAGAAATAGAGGGCTTGTGAAAAGAAAAGTGCATATCTGTGTCTCATTAGCTTTATTTAGTGACTCAGGTTTGGTTTCTTAACATATACATTAGATGTGGGTCATGTGGATTTTCTGGAGAGAGTGCACCAAATAGCAAAGCATCCTTATATAATTGTTGGGCTGCATTTTGACCAAGTGAGTATCAGTTCTGTATGGCTTGGTTGGAAGACACCTTGCTCACTTTCACCTACTGGGGAGAGATGAGCATAGTATCTGATGCTAATTGCTATAATTTAATTACAGGAAGTGAATCTCTACAAGGGCAAGAACTATCCCATAATGAATGTGCATGAACGAACTCTCAGTGTTTTGGCCTGCAGAGTGAGTATTTGGCTAGAATCATTTTCTTCTAATTAGGACAGAAAATGAAAGTAAAGAAAACAAAGCCAACCATCCTGAAGTGAAACAGGTCTGGCTTGACTGATGATCTAGTGATCCAAGAACATTGCCTTGAATTCCATGGAATAACTGTAGAGTAAAAACAAATGTATTTTTAAAAACTGAGTGTTTCTCAAGAAAAGAAATCACAGGTAGTCCTTGACTTACAACAGTTCATTTAGTGGCCATTCAAAGTTACAGCAGCACTGAAAAAAGTGACTTATGACCGTATTTCACAGTTATGACCTTAGTAGCATCCCCATGATTATGTGATCAAAATTCAGATGCTTGGCAACCGACTCATACTTATGACTTATGCTGTATCCTAAGGTCTTGTTATCACCTTTTGCAACCTTTTGAAAAGCAAAATCAATGGGGAAGCCATAACCATCGTGTTACTAATTTATCAGCTGTGGCGATTCACTTTACAGTTGTGGCAAGAAAGGTCATAAAAATGGGCAAACTCATTTAACAAATGTATCATTTAGCAACAGAAATGTTGGGCTCCATTGTGGTTGCAAGTCAATTACCTGTACGTTCTTCAAACTTTTCCAAATTCACAAATGGTTTTTAAAACTAATAATGAAATAATGATATGATGGGGTTCATGATATTTAAGTAGCCAATACTTCAGTAGGATAATGGGGAATAGAATGGTGCATATACAGATAATCCTTGACTTACGACCACAATTGAGCCCAACATTTCTGTTGCTAAGTGAAACAGTTGTTAAGTGAATTTTGCCCCATTTTATGACCTTTCTTGCTACAGTTGTTAAGTGAATCACTGCAGTTATTAAGTTAGTAACATGGTTGTTAAGTGACTCCGACTTCCTCGTTGACATTGCTTGTTGCAAAAGAGGATCACATGACCCTGAGTCATTACAAACATCATAAATAGGAGTCAGTTGCATTGAAATTAGATCACGTGACCTTGGGGAGGTGGTAACAGTTGTGTGAAAAATTGGTCAAGTCACTTTTTTCAGTGCTGTTGTAACTTTGAGCAATTCAATTCAATTCAATCCTTTATTGTCAATGCACAACATTGTGCAGCGAAATTGAACAGTTAAATGCACTGTTCCAAGTTGAGGATTGCCAGTATCTCAGTAGCTTCCTAAGTATTTTGAAAAGACTTTTATCCCACCTTTTTTGATATACAGCTATTTTTCCCACAACAACAACCTTGTGAGATGAGCTGAATTGACCATGACTAGCCCAAATATATCCAGCTGGTTTTTCATGCAGAACTCATAGTCTCCTGTTTTTCTTAAAGTCTGTACTTTGTCATTAGGTTTTCCCTAAGTCTCCTGAAAAGTCATTGTTTGTTTATTAGACTTTTATCCTTTATTATTTTATAAATAACTCAAAGCAATGAACATATCTAAAACACCATCCTCCTCCTATTTTCCCCACTTCAATAACCCTATGAGGAAGGCTTGGGCTGGGAAAGAGTGACCGGCCCCAAAGTTGCTCAGTCAATTTTTCATGCCTAAGGCAGGATTAGAACTCAGAGTCAGATGGTTTCTAGGCCAACACCTTAACCACTACATCAAACTGGCTCTTTCTAGACATTTTATAAAAGAGAAACTATTTTTCTTAGGTGGAACTTGTAGAACAGGGATCTCCAACCTCCAGTGTGCGACCTGGCCCTTTGGGATCCGAGCCATTCACACAGCGCAAAGCTACATGTGTGCAAGCGGCTCACTTGCGCGAAACCACTCCCTCTCCCCTTTGTCACCAGCGGTCCACAGAGCTGGAAAGGTCGGGGACCCCTGTTTTAGAAGAAACAGATTTCAATTATTACTTCTCTGAACTATAGCCCTATTAGCACATGCCACAAAAGTACCGGTAAGTCTCATTATCTAATGCAATCTTTCATTGCTGCATTTGTCTCCTAAAACTTTATTTTTCAAAATTCATTAATTAAAACAATAATTGATATATGTGTGTGGACCGCGTAGTTATGGCTGGCTTTTTTTTTCTTGTCTTTAGTATGCTTCTGAAGTAGTGATTGGAGCTCCCTATTCAGTCACTGCCGATCTGCTCGATCATTTCAAGGTGAGGATGTCTTTCTTTCTTTCTTTCTTTCTTTCTTTCTTTCTTTCTTTCTTTCTTTCTTTCTTTCTTTTGTCTCTCTTTCTGTGTCTCTGTCTCTATATATTACTAAAATTCTTAGGTCTGATTGATGAAAAATCTTCAAATTGGGCAAAATGATGCATCATGGAGCAAGTTTTTGAATCAACATACCTTAAATGGGTTTACAGAATGCATCTGGGAGCCATGACTCCCATGGGATTGAAATTTAGCAAACATATGATGGCTTCAGTGCTGCTGCAGGCAACAGCAATCACATGATTGCCATTTCCAACACTTTCTGCCAGCCTTCTGCTAGGAAAATCAGTGGGGCAGGAGGTTGAAAATCACTCCTGTTCCCACAGCTTTTGCCCACCTGCTCATTCTGTATCTCTGTTTAGTTGAGGAAATATCTCTGAAACAAGGACCCAACAGGTTATGGGTTGTGTAGTGTACAGGTAATCCTCAATTTACAAATACAATTGAGACCAGAATTTTGGTCATGTCGTTGTAGTAATAAATCAATTCACCACATGATTGAATTTGATTTTATAACAGTCATTAGGCAAGTTATTAAAAAGATATGGTTGTTAAGCAAATCATGTGATCATAAGTCCAAATCCAACTTATCAAGAGGGTGGTTTTTTGCCAGAAAATGGCAAAAAAATCACAAAATATAATCACATAACCATGGGAGTGATGCAGCAGCCATAACTTTGAGGATGAGTGATAAATAACAGTGGGGTGGAATTGTGCAGTGGGGTGGAATTGGGGCATTTTTAAGTCTATCATAACTTTGAGCTATATACACATGCATGTATACACAAAGTTTTAGAAATATAGATGGTGGAAATGGAATTTCAGATGCTGTTAGGCAGAGTAGGGAAATAATCTATTTCCTTCAATGCTCTGAAAATTGATAACTTGAACATAGCTTGAAGTGGATATGAGTTGAGGCTATAGCATCTGGGAGACAGTTGGGAAGTTATACACTTCAGAGCATTTGCCAATATATAGTGGCTTCAGTAAGGGACATATTGCCTATATCATACAGGTGAGTTGTACCTGCTATATTGTGATGAATCAGCCTCCAGACAAAGATGGTCACAGTCTTTCTGTTTGTGTAGGTGGATCTTGTGTGCCATGGGATGACCGAGGTGGTACCTGACAAGGATGGATCAGATCCATATGAGGTAAGAATTATGGAAACTTATTTTTCCCCTTATTTGGGCCTCAGTTCACAATATATGACAGATAAATACATTTCTTTTGGCATTTTTAAACCACTCTGTGACCAGATGAGCAGTAAGAATATAGCTTATAGTCTATTTGAGCTATCAACTTAAATAATTTTAAATTTTAATTGTCGATTTTTAAATTTTAGATTTTAAACTATTTATTTTATAATTCGTCAACCCTATTTAATTATTTTAACTGGTTTTTAATTGTCTAAGTATGTATTTTTTACGTAGCTGTACACCGCCCCAAGTCCCTAGGGAGAGGGGGCGGTATATAAATCATAATAAATAAACAAACAAACAAACAAACTTACTTTGTGGCCAATTGTGAATTGTCTCATTGCTGTGCTAAACTGCACAGTTCCTTCCTTTCTCCAATTCTAATTGTTTTATTGACTTTTTTCTTTCTGCACTGCCATATATGCATTCTTGGAACTTTTTCAGCTTATTTGATAAGAATTAATGCCATCTTCCTGAGAATGGCTGGAAAGCAGGGATGGCACCAAAAAACTGTAATATTATATTTGACTCTTAAACATCCTTGATTTGGATGGAGTTTTCTGGAATCATGTCTTATCACTGTTCCTGAAAATTGATGGCATAATTTCCTCCATGTTGAGATAGCACATAACATTCTATAAAATATTTAAAGTAGTTGGTGAAAGAAAAAAAAGAAAAGTAGGCACATACACCCCAAATCCAAGAGAGTCCTCCTAAACCCACCGATGTGCAATATTGCTCTGTCAGTTGTAGTTCCATGGCCTTTGTTAAATGGGACACCTGGCCATCACTTCTGCTATAAGAGATTTTGTTTTAATTTCTTATTCATTCATTCATCCATTCATTCTATTCTCTGTATCTATAGGAACCCAAGAGACGTGGTATTTTTCGGCTGATAGACAGTGGCAACAATCTCACAACTGATCTGATAGTGAAAAGAATAATTAAGAACAGGTTAGCTGCTTGTAATTTTGTGTATGAGATGATAGGATTTTGATTCTGCTGCTATAAACTCATTCATTGGATCTATCTTTTTTGTAACTCAGCACTAAGCCTTACCCACAAAATAATAACTTTACATTTCTTACCACAGAATAAAAATTTACAGAAAAAAGAAGGAGGAACCTACACAGAATTATTATGTTGTGTTTGGGGATATATTTTTATTTCTTAGTACTGAGAGCTACATTGAAAGTTACTATATTTTCTAGTTGTCCTTGCAATGGGGTGGAATTGGGGCATCTTTAAACAGTTCCCTAAAAGTATTAAAATATATT
The DNA here is from genome assembly GCA_032468195.1 of Cerberus rynchops. Classification (NCBI taxonomy): domain Eukaryota; kingdom Metazoa; phylum Chordata; class Lepidosauria; order Squamata; family Homalopsidae; genus Cerberus; species Cerberus rynchops. The sequence continues at coordinate 203,338 of JANHFJ010010556.1, forward strand.
AAAGTAATCTTTATACATAGATCATGTAGCCACCTCTGAATAATTTTCTACTAATTTGGTAGCTTAATTTTGAGAGCTGCAGAAATTTATTTTGGATTACCCACTTCAATGCATAGTTAGAGAACTGTGGTTCTGAAGATATTTTTTTACAATATCATGTGAATGCTCAACATTTTTCCTATCGTTTCAGATCTACATTAATCTATAGGTCACAGAATAGGGTTGCCTGTAATAGCATTGGGTTATATTCTGATTTCCTTAAAAATAACCAATATTGCAACAAGAATATTGCCGGTCTGGCCCAGTATTAATTTTTTGGGTTGATTGATTTTTAAATTTTTTAAATTTTAAATTTTTATAATTTTATAATTGCTAACCATTTAATTTTATATTTTTAATCTGTTTTTAACTGTTGTTGGTTACTGCCTTTTTCAGATGGTTGTAAACCGCCCCGAGTCCCTTTTTGGGAGAGTGGCGGTTTAGAAATTTAAATAATAAATACATAAAAATAAATTGGAAATATCAATTTTTAACTCAGTCCAGGAAAAGTAATTCTTTAGCTCTTTAAACCTAAGAACTAATGTAGACGTTCTTAAATCGATAAAGGTCTGCCTTCAAGGGCTTAGATTTGAGTTCAGCATTTTTTATCTGAAGTTCTGTGGAAAAGCAACGCAATTACATGGTGTATTTTTGCTTTGAATTAGCAAGTTCCAAGTTAGTTGGCACTTGATTGCTTCCTTCCTCAGGGCCTTGATGCATACAAAGAACCCCTTTTTAGATGGGCTACTTCTTCATCTCCGTTCTTCTCTGAAGTCCTCCAGAACAACATCTAGAGATCTTAGCCTGATCTTCTGCATGGAGGTGAGATATCATTTCAGGTGGTGCAAAGTAAAAGAACCAGGAGAAATGGCAACATAGGGCTGGGCTGTGATAGCCTTAATCTTAAGCAGGAGGGAAACAATAAGTTGTACTATGTGCAGAAATAAGAAACATACTCTCTCTGTGTGTGTATAAACATACCTACCTACCTACCTACATACATACATACATACATACTATAGTGCACAATTAAACCATCCATTTCCAACGGTCAGTTTAGAAATTCAATAACTGTAGTTTTGGTATTCCAGCTTATAGGTCATTCTCTCTTGAAGAAACCAGAAACATTGAACCTTCTTTTGCATTTATTACTGACCCAAGTTCAAAATGGAAATTATCTTATGCGTATCTTGTCAACACGAGGGCTGGGGAACATGGCAAAGGGTGCTCCAGAAGAGGTAAGCCAGAAAGTGCAAAACTGAGACATCGTGTTCTAAACAGGAAAGTGAGGGAGAGGGACAATCATACTTGAATGGAACAGGGAAGCTGTGGATTGCTTTAACATATGTAGATTTGTGGGCAGCGATTGGCTGAGCTGCTCTTTGCAGAAAGAGGTTGGCCAGGCAACATAATCTTTAACTGTCCTTGATTGAACTGCTTATTAAGGGGGAACAAATAAAGAATAAAGATGATGTCTGAGGAAGGAATAGACCAAGGAGAAGAGGTGTTTCTCTAAGATGAAAGAGGACACTACAGAGAAGGGAAGGAAGATGGACAGTAGCATACTGGACTTGTTAATGGGAAGAGAGCTGCTGGTTATCATATTGACCTGAAATAGTCATCCCACAATCTGTTAGTTACTTTTATATACCTTTTGCTAGTAATAGAGATTAGAACTAGATTGCAGGGGATAAAAGTAGTCTAGGCATTGACAAATACAAGAATTGTTTCACAGGCAAAGAAGTACCAGAAAGATTTGCTGAAGCCTCTTCTCCAGGTTCTGCAGGACAACCCCAGCCCAGAATTAGCCACTGAAACTCTACTTGCCTTATGCAAGTTATGCAGATGTCTTGAGAAATGGCCTGCAGATTCTACTTTCCAGATTGTGGTCAGCCAAGCCTGTGCACATCTCCGGCATGTAAGTTAGGCCACAGAAAGATCAATCTCCGGTTATTATTTTAGTAGAAAAGTGTTGGACCAGGTCCTCGTTAAAAACTAGCATTATATGGTATTTCCAATTCTCTCCAGGGAATTTATAAGTGGAGTTAGAAAGGAAGAGTCTTCCCTTTTGGTTGCTAGCCAGCAGTTAATATTTGATTCTGAATCTGAAAATTTAAGCTTTGGAGCCTTTGCCACTGAAAAACCCATCTCCTTTTCCTCCTCCACCTCCACCTCTAAATTTCACCTGAATACACTTAAACCAGCCATCATTATTATAACTTATGACAACAAATTGCCATACATTTGCAATCAGTTAAAGATTATAGGAATACGTCTACCGGTACTTAGTTATGAGACTGGAATTCCACCTTTCTTGTGGGGAAGGTTGAAGGCTATATTTAAAGTCAGTGAGATATTTTGGGTGTTATATGGAGGAAGCAGGTGGAATATGAAGAGGAAATGGAGGGTATTAAACTACAAAATGATAAATATGAAGTGTTAAGGGAGGCAATCAAACTTCAAATATATATAAAGTGATAAACTTTAAACGTTCAGTGTTAGGACTGTAAAACTAACAATTGTTGGGTAGACAATATATAAACCAGGATTGTTACTTTAAGGATTGTTACTTTACCTTTAAGTGTAGTATAACTTTAAGGAAAGTGTGATTGGCTGCAGCTTCAATCAAGCAGCAATAAGAAGGAGCCAGAATCACTTGTGATTGTGGGTTACTGGATGTGCATTGTTGGTTACTGAATGCAGGATGTTTGTTACTAAAGAAGCCTTGTGTTAACCAGTGTGTATACTGTGAGTTTTGCTACTGTTTGCAATTTCTGTGTATTGAACTGAATGTTGTTACTGGACTTTGAGTATTGGATTATCCCTGGACTGAACTGTTTGATGACTGACCCAACATGACTGTGAATGAATCCAGACTGACTGATGGACATTGCTAAACCTCTATTTACAAGAAAGTAAAAACCTATTTTTCTACTCAATGTCTCTGTATCTTGGTTTGTGTATTTTACCACACCACTCTCACAACATTCCACTGTGTACTCCTTCTCCAAACAGAGGACCATCCTTAACATACTATCTGCCTCTTTATTTCATTGCTGTACTCATCTACTCTTTTAGCAGTATGATCTTCAGTTTGCTATTTCCTCTTCAGAAGGTCAGGCAAGCCAACACATTTTTGACATGCCTTGCAAATAATATCATCATGAGCTAGAGCAGTTGGTCTCCAACCTTTCTGGCTCTGGGGACCAGTAGTGACTATGGCAGTAGGGGGAGAGAGGGGATGGTTTTTCACATACACACAATTGCCCACCACTTTTGTGGTCCAGTTCCCAACAGGTCATGGCCTGGTCCTGGGCTGTTGACTGGGGGTTATGGATTCCTGAACTAAAAGATCAGTTACAGTGAACCTAATGTTTACTAACATGGAAGAAATGGTTCAGGAAATGAATGTGGTCATCTCTGGGTAACGGGATATGCTTCAGTGGTGGTGTTTAGCCTTGTCGTACCAGTTCTAGCAAATTGAAAGTGGTGCCAAGTATTTGGCCACACCCACCCTCAGCCCTGACCTATCCTGTCCTATATTCCCTTCTTTTTTTCTTTCTTTTAGCTGAATCACATGGAACATCTGTTTTCTGCACCTCTGCAGCCTTCCTACTCACCCGTACTGCCTCTGGTAAGTCCAAAACATGCAGTGCAGAAGCCGTGCAGCAGCAAAGTGCACGTGCACTGAACCAGTAGTAAAACTGATTGCATCCCACCACTGATATGCTTGAAGACTGGACAAAATCTAACTTTCAAAATTTTAATTTAAAAAAGGGCTGGGGAGTGAACCTGCCATATTATAGACCTGGTCTTGACCTCAGTATCTGGGAAAATACTAGAAAAGAACATTCCAGCAGTGATTTTGTAAGTCCTTAGAAATTTATAAAGAGGTTTACCAGACTCTAGCATGAATTTGATAAAAATAAATCATACCAGACAAATCTTATTACTTTATATATATATTAAGTGACTGGGCTTAGAAGATCAAGGATATGTTAGGCATTTAGTGTGCTAAACATCAATAAGGCATTCAATAAAATTGACCATAGCCTTCTATGCAAGATGAATGGTCCTACTACCAGGTAGATTTACAGTTGAACAATCATATTCAATACATAATGGATATATATCTTTGTGAAGGGACAAATCCAATACAACACCTCAGGTTCTATCCTGGCTCCAATTTTCACCCTCATTTTCATAAATGGCATAGACAAAGAGATAAAAGTTATAAAATAACCCAAGTGAGCAGTCAGACAAAGAGATCTGAACTCACTGGTAGCTTCACATTGCAGTGAACAAACACATACATTCAATTTCACAGCTACTAAGATTGTTGGCCTAGCAAGTACAAAAACAGCCAGAGAAATGATTGAAGCCTGGGAAACAGGCCCCTCATCAATCAGCAGAAGTGATCATTTATCACCAGCCTATCAAGTATTTAGGAGCTGAGGACCTGGCAGCACAAGGAAACAACACCCAACAATTTAATAGCTAGCCATCAACATCCCAATCAACCAATAAGAAGCCACATTCAACCATGCACTGCATAAATAGAATAAATTCATAGAAAAGTCCAAAGCATAAATTCTAGTAAAAAGAAGTTCCCAGAGGATGGGCTCCAGCACAAATCCAAAAGCTTGGAAGACTAAACCTTGTGAGATAAAAAGATACACTTATCAAATGTGCTGGTGACACCAAGCTAGGATGGACTGCCAGCATTTCAGAAGAAAGGTTCAAAGTTCAGAAGGACCTTGACAGACATTGGGCCCTACCCAACATTATACAGTTTGATGATAGCAACTGTAAATTTCTGCAAGTAAGCAGAGGATTGCACCCAAGTCACCAATTACCACCCATCACACTTGTGAATTCATCAAAGCCTGGCAGATGTGATTTGATTGTGTTAGAAGTATAGTTACAGGATGTCAGCTGTTTTGATGAAAACTGCCCTTCGCAATTGACTGATGGTGATTTTGACAATGTCAATGATGTTCAGGTGGTGCTCCAGCTGCTTTGGGGTTGCACCCAAGGTGGTTATTACAATAGGCATTGCCTTTGCTTCCTTTTTCCTTGGTATTCTCAGTAGTCAATGGTGATAGTATTCAAATAGAGTTCCATTATTATTATTACATTGTTATTCATTAAACATTATTCTTATTAGCAATAGCAATAGCACTTAGACTTATATACTGCTTTACAGTGCATTACAGCTATCTCTAAGCAGTTTTACAGAGTCAGCATACTGCCTCCAACAATTTGAGTCCTTATTTTACCCACCTTGGAAGGATGGAAGGCTGAGTCAACCTTGAGCCTGGTGGGATTTGAACCGGCAGTCACCAGAAGTACTGCAGTACTGTATCTAACCACTGCATCACCGAGGCTCGTTCTCATTCTTTTTTTCATTTTTATTCTTATTATCCTTATATATGTTATTCATTAAACATGAAACTCAGTCAACTGAACATTTAAAAATGTATCACAAATATTATTGACTGGCACTGATGGT
>JANHFJ010010556.1:225018-240319 GCA_032468195.1 Cerberus rynchops
GGTCCCCGCCCTCTCTAGCCACCCCTACTTCTTTTTGCAGGCCCCGCTCCTATAAAACCTGGCCGAGGGAAGGCAGCCTTTTATTTCTTTCACCAAACCGAGCTGGTCCGCTTACGCTCTTTCCATTTCACCCGTCCATTTCTTAAATCCTGCCTCATCCGTTTCCGGTCCCCGGTATAGCGCGGCCGGAAGTGTAGGCCCAGGAGCCGGAGGGAGCCGCCATCATGGGCGACAAAATGGATATGTCTTTGGACGACATTATCAAGCTGAACAGGAGTCAGCGAGGCGGAGGTGGCCGAGCCGGCGGTGGTCGAGGCCGGGGAAGAGGAGCTACAGGACGAGGAGGAGGAGGAGCTGGGCGAGGAGGAGCTGGACGCGCAGGCGGAGGCGGCCCCGTCCGGAACAGAGCCGCTCTGTCCCGGGGAGGCGGCAGGAACAGGCCCGCGCCCTACAGCCGGGTAAGGCCTCTCTTGTTAGGAGGTTCTTCCATCGAGTTACGGGGCATGGTCGAGACGGAATAGCGGCCTTTTAAAGTTATCGGGGAAGCGGCGTGGGGCTCCGACGCCTTTAAAGGAGGGACGCGCTCTGTTGGGATTTGCGGGGCTGCTTCGGTGTCCTGGTGTGCTTGGGTTTCGTTTTAGACCTGGAAAGCGAAAGGAAACGAATAGAAAAGGTGGGGCTGTCCTGATCGGAACTCGTTCTCTTCGCAGCCAAAACAACTCCCTGAAAAGTGGCAACATGATTTGTTCGAGAGTTGCTTTGGCCCCGGCGCTGGCGTGGAAACGGGTGGAAAGCTCCTCGTCTCTAATCTGGATTTTGGGGTTTCGGATGCAGACATACAGGTATGTTTGTTCTTAGTAAAGGATCCCGGATAATGCGTAAATGGACTAAACTCGCCATTTATCATAGTTTTTGTTTGTTTTCCGACAATACTACACTAGTATTGAAGAATAAAACATTTTAGTCGTACTAAAGGCTTCCTGAAAGGAATTTTTTTATGGCAGAAAATTGATTCTAGCATCAGCCTGTAAGACATATTAGTTATAATATTCAACATTGATATGCTATATTTTGAAAGTGATAGTATATACTTTTAGTGCCATTTTGTTATAAAATTTTCATGCAATGCTGCTTTATTGCAAATCAACTTTCAGGTACATTCGAACTTAATGGTAGTACAAATGTTTCATCTGTTAAGGGAACTTTTATTCTGGGTGGCCCATTCATATTGTTGAACAGATCTGTTGGCTTGTTCTTGAAGCTGGGAAAAATAAAAAATAGTTTATATCTAATTCAAGTGCAGCTTCAGTTCTTCATTGAAAAACTATTGATGTAGTGTTACTGCTACCTCTAGACAGAATCCTAGGACAAAGAATGCTGAGGAGGCTGATATAGTGCAGTGATTACAATAGTGTTTCTCAATGTGGCAGTCTTGAGGATGCTGACTGGGGAATTCTGGGAGTTGAAGTTCATATATCAAAGTAAGGTTGAGAAACACTGCATTTCGGATATTAGAATATTGACTGGGGAAGGTTCAGATTCAAATGCACATTACACATTACAAAACAGTTTGACATGAATATTATGAACAGTTTTTTAATGTTCTAAAATTACTAATCTCACTGGCTATAAATACACAGATTTATTGTATTTATAATTTTCTCACCTGATACATATTTTGTGCTGGTTTTAGTTGCTTTAGAATTGTTGCTCAGAGTTACTTGGTTGAGATGGGCTGTTATAGAAAATAGATTGATTGGGAGATGATAAAATATTAATCTTTACATATCAGTTGAAGCAGGAAAAAAAGGCAACTTTAACATGAGGACTGTTTTATAGACATAAGAGCAAAATGACATGCATAGGGATATACAGCCCTCTATTATACATTTGTAGACTCTCTGAATAAACTTAAAGACCCTCTTACCATTCTCAGATACATTAACTTTGCCTTTCTATTTTTTCAGGAGCTTTTTGCAGAATTTGGGACACTGAAAAAGGCAGCAGTACACTATGATCGTTCTGGACGTAGTCTTGGTACTGCAGATGTTCATTTTGAGAGGAAGGCTGATGCTCTGAAGGCTATGAAGCAATACAATTGCGTTCCCTTGGATGGTATGTATGTACTTGCTAATCATATCGGGTGTTACACAAGGATGAGAGGTGATCTGACTTGGTTTTGGTTAAAGAACAGCTACTTATATATATAAATATATATAAGCATTCTCCTTAGGTGACAAGGAACTACTTTAGGGCAAGTAGTTGTACATGGAATACAATGTAATGAAGTAGTGGACTGGTAGAGGAGTATTCAGAGCTCTATTCTCCCTCCCTGTGCCTAGCATAGAAACCGGTTGCTAGAAGTGGGAGAACCACCTTTTCTGCATGGATCTTTCTCTGACCATTCTCTATTGGCATTGTTTGCTGCTAGACTTATTTTAAATTGCTATGGTAATCATGTACATTCTTTTTATTCTTAGGACGTCCCATGAATATTCAACTGGTTACATCACAGATAGATACACAGAGGAGACCAATACAGAGGTAAAAAAACCCTATCTAATGTCCATTTCTTTAGTTAAGATAAATGATGCTGTAGCCTATAGTTTTCAGGATTTTGTGATGACATCTGTATATTATTATTACAAACAGTAGTGGAGTCTGCTGTATTCATACAGAAAACTTGAATTTTTAACTTAAGTGATGTAATAATACTTAAACAGAGTTTGCACAACAGATTAGAGTGGCTAACATGTTATGTGGACTACAGTCCTTTGTATATAAGGGAAAAGAATAAGGGAAATCACTTTACAATATGGTTATTCCTCACTAGATTATTCAACTCATTTGCAAGATATTTGCATCTTGTAGTATAATTGATTGGCTTTCCTTTAAATTAGTTGTCTAACTTTAGAAAAAGTTAAATTTTGTTACAAAGAATAGTCAGACCAAACTTATTGGTAATTTATGAGTCAAGGTTCCAGAAAAAAATTAAAATGGGAATAGTGTCACTTTGTATCATTAATTATTCAAATATTAATTACTCAAATATTATATACTTTATATTGCAACCCTGCTATCCACCAAAAATATTTTCTATTTCAGAATTTAGATTTCAACATATTAATTATTATCATAACCAAATTGGCCTATTGTTTACATACTCTGGTACTTGAAATATAGAAGAAATATAGAGAAATTCTGCATTTTTCTAAAGTAATTTTAATCAAAGGGCCTCCAGTTTGTAAAAGACATCAGATACAATGATTCATTTTTGTAGTTTGTTGATCATGTTCTGTGGTAGTGCTTACATTTATATTAACCTCTAGACTGATGTACTTTGCATTTTCACTTCTGTATGATTAAGCACTTATAATTCAATATCTCTTTTGATATTAGTGTAAGTAGAGGAGGTATGACAAGAAACCGTGGTGGTTCAGGTGGCTTTGGCGGTGGCAACAGACGAGGCAGTCGGGGAAACAGAGGCAGAGGCAGAGGTGCTGGTAGGAGTTCCAAACAGCAGCTCTCTGCAGAAGAATTGGATGCACAGTTGGATGCTTATAATGCTAGGGTAAGTAATGTATTACAAAAGATGGAGGCAGAATGCCGCCCTGATTTAATTGGCATGTACAATCCCATATTTACCTTAAATAGTTGATTTTCATGTATGTTTTCAGTTGCTTGTATGCTCCTCCTAGGTATGAAAGCCACATTAATGTGAAAGCAGTCTGGACAACACTAGTTAATTATGATTCTAATATGATTGCCTGATCACGTTTATGCTCATTGAAATTAACATGGTGGAACATGTGTCGAACCACAAAAGAAAATAAAGTTCTGTAATGTAATAGCAATTCTAAACTCTACATTTTTCATGAATGTATCTAGACATATTTTGCTTTTTTAATTGCTATTCAGCTTAGGTCAGATCAGGTAAATTGCTGCATTTTATAATCAAATATTTGAAACTAGATTTTTATTTGTGTGTGTACACGTGTACACATGCATGAATGCACAAACCATATCTTTATAAGGCCATGGCACTAATGAAACACATTATAAAACAAAATCATAGTCTATTACATATAAGTAGCTTTAATAAATTATCTCCATTGCTACTGAACGATCATCCCTGAAAATTAGCATGTATTAAATGTTCAGCAGGCCTGTATTTAAATTGAAATACATTCAGATATTGATGCAAACACATATAAGGAACGAACTCTCCATCTTTTGAATGACTTTTCTTGTCAAAATGTACAATTTGGGGATTGTGCTCCTTCAAATACTTTAAAGCTGAAATTGAAAATCATTGTGAAAAAATTCTTTCTTGGATGTTAATCTGCCTTGAAATAATTCATGGCAAAGTATGTAATCTTTGCCACTATAGAATCAGCATGCGTAGCCTGTTGCTTTCTTTAGTTTTTAGTTAATTGTTTACAGCCAAGTAATTTTCTTTTCTTTTCTTTTTTCTAGATGGATACCAGTTAAATCTAATAATGCGTCACATGCATGGAAAGGACTGCGGACATCTCATTCCATGCTCCCTAGTGGGAGGGAAAGGGTCTATAGCGGCGGCTACTAATATCAAGAATGGAATTTGTTTTACTTTTATGTTTTGAAATAGGTTTTAAACTCATGTAAAGGTTTCTTTCTTTTTTTTAAATTCTGAAACAGATCTGTTTTGTACCGAGTTATTTTTGGGAAAAATTTTACTGGTTGCCTGTTGGGCCAAAGTGGCTTTTTCACTTTGGCAGTAATAAAATAGAAATGTGTCTAGAGCTGTAAATGTCTGCTTCATGTTGCAGCTGGAGCCTAGCCTTGGGGCTGCAAAAGCAAAGATGAATAGGGGAAGCCAGACTGCCTGCTAGCCCCCAGCTAAATAGTTGGTGCTGATTGCCCTTCCCACGAGGAGGGATTCTGTTCTCTCAGGTCTCCCTCCTCCACTCTGCTCCAGAAGGAGTTTGTAAATTCTGCATCCCACCATCTTCTATGTGCTAACTCTTCTTCAGTTTGTACAAAAGCCACCATTGTGACTACTGTTGCAGGGAGATGATGTTCCCTGGTGAAGCTGACTTTGGAGGTCATGGGGAGGGAGTAAATTTCTTGTTAAAGTTGTTTTGTATTTAACACTTGATTCCAAAGTTCAGTGCTGGTCCCACCTCAGTATTTTTACTGTAAAATAGTTGCTGTGAAAATTCAGTGACACCAACATGCCAAGTAAAGATTTAGTCTTTCAACTTGTAATTCCCTATTGAATTCTTATTTCAAGTAAATCTAAAGACATTTGTAATGGTCTATGCTTAAATTTATTATATAACGGATTAAGACTATTTCTATATCTTCTTAACTGGTGTGGGATGGAGTAAATATCAGACTAATGTGAAAACTTTCATCTTTGATGGGTGAGATACCTGGGGGGGTAACCAAGACACCTCTTTTCTAGCATCCTAAGCATGTTCTAAAAAGCATTAATGCCTGTCTGCTTATTGGTACATAGCCCCATCAACATCAGAATATCCTAATGCTGAAATTAGAATGCATCAATAATTTGAAAAAGTGGATATAGCAGAATACCAAAGCTATGCAGGAGTAACAGCCAAAGGTTCTTGACATTACTTCAGATATTTAACAAAAAAAATAGCAGTGAAATAAGTATATGTAAGTGCTACACATTGGAAAATAATAATACGTGACACTTTTATTATCTACATAAGTGTAACAGTAAATATTTGGGAAAACCGTTCAGATGCAAATACCTTTTCACTCTAAAGCATATAATGATGAAAAAGCTTAACCATACACTTAAAAGATGACTGGGTACAGACAAGGTAAATGACAATGTATTAATATAAAGTGGAAACATTACCACCATTTGTACTTAATTTCATCTTAACATCCATATGTGAAGTATATTCATAGTTTTGTATAGTGAAGCCATATACTTTTCATAATTATGCAGATACACTAGATTACTAGGAAATATTGATCTAAGCAAGAGTTCTAATGTATATCAAAGATATAAAAATTAGTACACTTGAAACTTGGGTAATTTACTATGACATAATGTAGAGAGAAACAAAATCCTTCAATGTTGTTGAACTATAGTTCTCAATAGCTAATGAGTTATAGCTTAGTAATATCTGGAAACACAAATTCCTTACAAGAAATTGTTTTGTTTTGATTCTTGTTTTGAAATACTATTGCAATTTTTGTTAGCCATTATGTTTAATTTTATCGACTGATGTGCAGATATTTTGCTAGGGCAGTGAAAAAGACTTCATACTTAAGGAATTTGTAGTAGTTTATCAATTATTTGGAAAAACTGAAAAACCTGTCCTTGGATAAACATTATAGAATATGTAACTTGTAGAAATTGTAATATGATTAATGTGGAATAGTGTGAAAACTACAGAACAATCAGAAAGCAAATATAGTACTGTATGCTAGGATATCTTTACCAAATGATGTTTATTCGTCATGACGAAATGAAGACCATTTCAGTGCTCAGTCGCTGTAACTAGGAATAGGTTAGATAGTATCCACGGCAATGAACATGAATTTGGACAAACTCCGGGAAACTGAAGGACAGGTGAGCCTGGCGCTGTGGGGTCCATGGAGTTGCCAAGAGTCCGACACGATTTGACGACTGTACAGACTAGCACACAAACGCTGTTAATCAAGATGGTTGGGGGAGGGTTTCAGGTCTTTGTCCAATTGCTACTATAACTGGCCTAGTGCAAAGGTGCTTCGTAAAAATTACAACAAGGCAATGAACGACAGCAAAGTCACGTAGCCCACCACGTACTTTGCGGCCCTCTCTTCTATACTGCCTAATAAAATTAGGTTTTATGGCCTCAATGGCTATTGGAGAACAAGCCGCTCTCCGGTTATATTGGGATTTGCAGGACCTGCTGTAGTGTTTAAATTCAGGAAGCAAAGCTGGGAAAGGAACGGACTGCAGCTTTGGGTTAAGTAGTCGGTGTGCATACACGCTCTCTCTCACACAAAGGGTAACCAATTTTGTTCAATCTAACGTGCCGAAGCAAGAACCGTTAAATTGGGTAGCTATCAAGAGCATTAGTTTTGAAGTTCATGAAAAGAATCGTTAGGCAAAGCTTTCCCACAAGCGCGAAACGTCCGGCACTAAAGTCGCAGTCAATTTAGATAGGCGGCGTGCCGGGACCTCGGCCTTCCTTTGGGGACCCTCCTGCTATTTCCCCACACACAATAGGCCCACCCCGCACATCAGGAACCGAAAGTCCGCCAAGATGGCTGCCGGGCGAGGTGAGAGCGACTCAGCCTCGTTCCTCGCCTCCCCCACCCTTTCTCTACCCAAACAGAAAGCGTCATAAAGAGGCTCTAGCCGCAAGCATACATTCTCTATGGTCTCCTCACGCGTTTGGGTTCTCCCCCCCCCCCCCCGCCTTTGCTTAGGAGGGAGCCAATGCTGGGCTCGTTTAAGGGAAGTGATGTCTCGGGAGGAAAGCGCAGAAGAGCAGTGGAAAGAAAGGCCACGGCTTGCTCGTGAGAGGAAGTGACGTTTGATCAGTAACACGGAAGTGCGGGGGTGCGCGCGCGAGGTAGATCTGGGCGGTGGCGGGCGGCGTTTGTCACCGGCGGCGGCAGCAGCAGCAGCAGCAGCAGAGCAACAGGAGCGCGCAGGAAACGCACGTGCTGGGTAGGTTGCATTTGCTTCGGTGGAGGGTTGGGCCGAGCCGGTGCCTTTGTCCGGGGTTGGTGGGTGGGTGGGGTGTGTGTTTCGCCCCAGGTCGTGTTTCATCGGCCTTCCTGGTTGGCGCCTCCGCATTTGCCTCTGCCTGGCTCGATTTTCCCTGCAGGAGGAAATCGCATGCTAAACTACCAGGCTTGCGCTGTAGACGATCCGTGCTTTCAAGTGCGCTTTGTAGCTTTCGGTAGCCTTCCGAAACATCCCTCGCTTTCAGTTTGTGGAGCGCCGTGAATAGCTGAGCTTCCGCTCCGCCCGAGATGGACTTTGGATCTGTAACTTTTTTGGAGCATTTTTTTCTCCAATTCATTCTCACTGCTATAGCTACTCATAGCTTCTCTTCTGGCATTTCATGCCTTAGTTAAATGCTCAGTGTAGGTCACTATCAGTAATACTGAGGAACCATTAGACCCATTTTTATCTCCTCTTTAAAGATTATTGTCTCTGAATTCCGTTGGATAATCTCTGTGGCTTTATTTGTTCAAAATGCTTACCCATGATTAATTTAATCATGGTTTATTGAAGCAGTTCAGTTTTCTGAGTTTACCAAAAAAATATGCCAGCATAAGTACCTGATTTAGAATTTCACAGCCTGCCAGCCAGTCAGTTAATTTGTAATTCTGGTTATCACGTACACTATTTCTTTTGTCTTACTAGTAATCATAGGATACATAGCTCACTATAAATGTAGAATTTCATTATCTGGATCTATGACTGATAGTCCTTGTTTAGCAACTACAATTGGAACCACTTGGTCCTTAAGTGAAACAGTGGCTAAGTCAAATTGTGATTTTTGAGCCTGGGTGGCGCAGTGGTTAGAATGCAGTACTGCAATACTCTAGTACTTCTGCTGTCAGCCTGTTCAAATCCCACCAGGCTCAAGGTTGACTCAGCCTTCCATTCTTCCAAGGTGGGTAAAATGAGGACCCAAATTGTTGGGGGCAATATGCTGACTCTGTAAATTGCTTAGAGAGGGCTGGAAAGACTATAAAGTGGTATATAAGTCTAAGTGCTATTGCTATTTTTATCTTGTGTCAGTTTTCCTTTGGGTTACAAACCTGTGAAGGTCCTAAACAAAAGACTTTGTAACTAATCTATGCATCATTGTTACTAAATAAAGGGCTATCTGTATTATTGCACTACTGAACCACACAGCAGTCTATTTTCCATCCCATCTAATAATCATCACTGGAAATGATGGAGATTCTATTTATGTCTGGAAGTGATGTTCAGCTAAGAAAACTGTTACATTAGTTGGACAAAAAAGTTAGTCAATAATTTGACTATAGGATATGTGCATTTGTATAATTTATATGTTGCTATCTGCTACAATTATAAACATCTCAAAGTAGATTAAAAAACACATTTAGCTATAAAGGATTCAATATCTATTGCCAGTTATAACAGTTATAACTTTCTGGATTCATCTTTCACATTTGCTTTACTTTTGCTTTTACTTTGAACAGCTTCTGTAAAGCCTACAATAACCACTTTGTATTTTGTTATGAAGCGGTTGATGATTTTTGAATAAATTTTTCATGGTACTCTTGAAAGAAAATTATCTGAAAATAAGATACATGGGTTAAGCTTAGTTTGAACCAGCACCTATCTAAATTTCAAATTAAGAAAAGGAAACTTTGGCACAAATAAGATATATCATCATAGCCCATATATTTTCATGTTTCTAGATTAAAATAAATTTCAGAGTGATTGCCAGTCAGACAAATAAATACCCCCTTAAAAAATAAGTATGTGATGATTCAAACATTGAAATGCAATTACTACTTTTACCTATTCTTTGTTTTACAAAATAAACATCCATTACCAGAAAGGGTGGGGTGGGGATTAGAACTGGGTGATTTATTGAATGGTTTTATTATGAAGGATAGTAATAATTTTCCAACTCTTTAGAGAGAGAGAAAGGGCTTGTGGAAGCTTAATGACCAATAAAATTTTAACGATTACCGTAGTTTTATCTGGGCCCAGAGCAGTAATAGTTATGTTGCTGCCTGTTCAGCAACTTTGTGAATCTGTTATTGAGCTTTTTATCTAGCATCATGAATATATTTAGGTAATTCTTTTGGCAAATTTGGAAGCATACAGGCATATATCATTACCATATATTATTACCATATTGTTTATAGATTAAGGCAGAAGCTTTTCAGAAAATTGGCTGTAATGTTAGAATTCACTGTTACATAGGTTAAGATTGGAATATTATGCAGAACAAGTGCACGAATAATGTGCTGTCCATCTATTATTGTTCATGAAGTTTATTAAACAATGTTTATTCAAAATTCAAAAAGAACAATAAATAGCTATTATTGGTTTTGGCATTATAATAACGAAATTAAAAATGATTATAGTTTTTGTTTTTGTCACAAGAATGTCATCTTTTGGCATCAGATATAATGGTGCAAATAAAAATCAAATCACTTTAAAGAACATGTGGTCTGTTCTGATTTCTGTAGAACTAAGATGGCAGGTGGATACTTTTACACATTGCCTACAATGATGATGATAATTTGTTGTTTACTAGTAGTAGAGATTATGAACGTGGGTGATATTCTGTCTTGACAAGCTGCTTGTACATCAGTGCATATGAGTCCTTTGACAACATTTTAGGTCTGAAAACAAAATGAAACCCTTCCCTGAATACAAAGCATTTTGAAGGAGTGTTTTGTCTGATCCTCTCATTATTTAGCAGTAATAATGTATGTGCCATTCTTCTAGGTACACAGCAACCATATCCCCATCCCTTCTCAGTTAATTTGGGTACTCTTTGGGCAAGGCTGTTCATTCTGTGTTTTATTTAGAGGAACACACATCTGCCCGGTCTTGATATTGGTGAAACACTGCAGAGATAAATGTGATGGAGCAAAAGCCTCATTCTTGAGTTAACCATTCTTCCTTGAAAATGTTGAAAAACTTCCTGATTAGAAAAAAATGATAATGAAGAATTGATGTTACTATTTTGTCATGTTGTAGAAATACATTACTTGCTGCTAAGTGTGATGTGAAGTATAGTACACCCTAGCACAGGTTAGGTTGGAGATTGCAGATAATTGTGATTTAAATACATTGAGAGAAAGGGATTGCATTGGTTCAATATAAAGTAGTGGATGTGTCAACATTAACTTCCATTGTGCCAAACTGCTTGATTGTGATTTTCTTCATCTGCTAGTGTTGTGCTACCCTTTTGTAAAGATACTTGTTTCTTTCAGCATTCAATTACTACAAGCACACAACTCTTACTACTACTGTTCTTAATGTGATTTATATTGTATTATTTTTGTTGTATTGTTTGATTTTGTATTTATTTGATTTGCACATCTCATCTAAGCAACTCTGAGTGGCTCATAACTTTTAATCCAATATTTTCTGTCTCAGAACTTCCTGATACTTGCAATTAGCAGTATAGTATTTCTAATAAAAGAAATAGTATAGTATTTCTAATAAAAGAAAATTCCTGAAATTCTCTTGTCAATATTTATTGCAATGTTTCCATTGGATTATGGAACCAGTTTGATGTTACCAGTTTGGATAATGAAACATCTGCAAGAAAAGAACCAGGCTGAGCACCAAGGACTCCCTCATATTTCCAATTCCTTGACTGGAATTCAAGTGAATTAATGGTTGAATGTTGAGAACCATTTGTGTAAGAAGCTTCTAGTTTCTCTGCTGCAGATTTTCCTAGTAGCAAAGCCCTTAGTCTTACATCACTCTTTCCCTCTCAGGGTTATAATCGGATTAAGTTTATTTCTGTTTTCTGAGAAGAGAGTTTTTTTGAGAGTTTGCTTCC
Organism: Cerberus rynchops; assembly: GCA_032468195.1. NCBI lineage: Eukaryota > Metazoa > Chordata > Lepidosauria > Squamata > Homalopsidae > Cerberus > Cerberus rynchops. The sequence continues at coordinate 236,550 of JANHFJ010010556.1, forward strand.
ATTTAGCTTCTCCTTTTATTTTACAACAAGGGTGTCAAACTCATGGCTCTACATTGTCATCATGTGACATATCGTGACTTTTTTCCTCTTTGCTAAACCAGGGGTGGGCGTGGCCAGTGCATGACACATCCAGGCTGCGCGTTTGACCACCCATTTCAGAGGTCTCCAAAGAGTTGAGGCATGTTGCAAAAACTGAAATAAGTAGAAAATCTGTTTAAACAAGATTGATTAGGACAAGCTACAAATAGGTTTTCTCCATTGCCACAGTTATCAAGGAGTGGATCCTGAGCATTAGTTGAGGAAAGGAGTTAAAAACTGTATTTTAGATTACTTTTTTCCTCTGTAAAAATATTTCCAATTAACAAGAGAATCAGTTATTGCTGTCCAGAATATAAATGATGCTCATTTAAAATGGAAACACCAATTTTTAGGGATTCATGGTCTATAGGCCAACTTTGTTGGGTTTTGCACTTTCCTAATCTACATTTGGAGCCACTTTAAATCTTTAAATTCAACTTCAGGTGTGAGATTTCATCCTCTCTCTGGGGGTTATATCTTTAACAGCTGTATTAATGTTGAAATAGCTCTTTATTTTAAGTTTTCAAGGGTACACATTTCCAATTGGCTCTTTTGTAGCTTTATTTAGGACAATATATATTTGTGTTCCTGTTGGTACTTGAAGCACAAGTACATTGGTACTTGAAGCACATTCTTAGTATGCCTAGAAGCTATCACAGTCATCCTTTTCTGACTCTTCTTCCTCCTCTGGTCCCCTCTCATATTCTAAGACACATTTACTGATCAAAACAGAAAGGAAACATAGTATTTAGACATCTGGGCTTGTGCTTCCAGGGATCAGAAGCTACTGTATAAGGCATTTAACATTTATACTGTTTTAACAAGGATTGCAAATTCAAAATAATTGTGAACATTTTTCTCTTTAAAATATCTTTATGTTTAATAAGCATTCATTTGGGAAGGTTCTTTGTGCAACGTAACACTCTTCTGCATTTGGCTTATTTAAGATGATACCCTCTGAAATAAGCCAACTGAGATAAATGTCTCAGTTGACTTATTTAAGAGAGTATCTTGGTACATCTGTTGTCTTAATGCCAGCCAGATTTATTTTTTCCTTTCCTTCAATTTTAAATTAGTTTTTTTAAACCTTGTTACTTGACAGTATATTTTTGGAAATTCAGATACTTGCAAATTATATTGTATAACTTGTTAGCTTAATAAAAAGTGTATAAATGTGTGTGTGTCATTTTCTCAATTTCATTGTAGTTCAAGTTCTCATATGCAGAAATCAGATGTATGAAGAATACTATCATAGATTGTGATTTATACTTCCCTCAGATACATATCTGCAAACTAGATATGCTCCATATGGGTGCTATTGCACGTGTGTATCATGATACTTCAGTCTTTTCTGTGCTGCAGTTCAACGATTTCCCTTACTGAACAGGCTAACAATATTTTGGAATATGCAAACTACTGGGTTTTCCAATCTGTGTAAACTGTCTTTTTTCTGTGTAAACACCTGTTTGTTTGATTTTAGGGCTTCTTGAACAATGGGATATAACTTCTCTTTGAGTTCTTTTCTCTTGCCATAGTATCTACTTTGTACTACTTTAAAGTTATTGGGACTTCAATTTTGAAAGAGTGGGCAGCTTTATTCTCTACTTTACTTTTACTAATTTTAAAGAGATGAAAAGTTAAAATGGTTGTGGAGTCCTTTCCAAGCTGTTTCTTAGTACCTCTCTCCTTGTGAGTTTTCTGGGCAGGGCACCTGAGAATGTACTGTAATTTAAGTGAATCTGCAGGTATTTAGCTACACCTGGAAATTACAGATAAAAGCCTTTTGTTCCTTCTAGGCATTTTTATTCCACTGAACATAGTAGGAGGAAGTTCAGATGTTCTGGCAAACTATTTCTAGCACAGCCTTCTTCTGTTAATGTGGGCATGGTATCTATGATCTGATGATCTAAGAGGCAGTATTTGATCCCAGGAGTCATAGACCTTGCTTTATCCATTGTGCACAGAACCCTTGGCCTCTCTGCTTATTCCTGACACTATTAAGGCAGTATTGGTTCCTGCAAACATCCATATGTTTCTAGAAGAAAAGTAGCTGTAAACCCTTGTAGGATGGCTCTTTCTCCTGTGTTGAGGAGTCGGGGAAGTTTGGCCATCAAAACAGCTTGTCACACATCTTTAGAGGATTAGCTTTTGGGACTAAGGAATATCAGAAGAAAATATTCTGATTTTGTGACAGTACTGCTAGGAAGCCCTTGCATATTTACAGTTGCTCTTACAGTTCACTACTGTGTTGATCCTTAATGCATGCCGTTCATGTGTCTCAACAGTTCTTGCTTTTCTTATTAAGGGACATATGAAGCTCCTAGGATAGGGGTGTCATACTTGTGGACTGCGGGCTGGATGCGTCACATGCTGGCCATGCCCACCCCCAGTTTAGCAAAGGGGGGAAGTCGCTATATGTCACATGACAATGTGACTCTGAGTTTGACAACCCTGTCCTAGGGTGTCTCAAAAGTTGTGAGATTTTCATCATGAAGTAATTTTTAAGCATAATTTGCATATGGATCCCGAGAAAGGGCTCAGAGATATGTGATTACTGTATATTTCATAATTATATGAAATTTTCACAAAGCTGTATGTCTGCAAAAATCTATGGCTATTCTTGATAGCTTTTAGAAGAGTTGATGGAGAAAGAGCATTGGTGAATTTTGCGGTACAAATTTGAGTACCACAGTATAGTATATGTGGAATAAGAACTACGTTATCTTTTGGCAGGCTTAAGGCTTCCTTTCCCCTTCACTGAGTTGAAAATGGAACAGGAACAGAAGCTTTTCAGCCTAGTTTAGACAGGAAAGCAGCTGAATTGTACCACTAGTAGCAAATCTTCAGTAATGTTAAAGGCATGTGGACCCACCCTTGGGATAGGAGCCAACTTCCTGACTTGAAGGGAGGGTGTGCTGCTTGCAATGATGCAAGGCTCAGCTACATCATTTTACACTCTTAGTCTTGACAGCCAGTTGCTCTACCTTATGAATGCTACTGCAGTCTGGAACTTTTCTTCAGGGCTCCGTGCATACAGGTGAAGACTTGATAAGGACTAAGTGGCTGAGTATTTTGAGTAGCCTTTTAGGATAGCAGAGGTGCTTCCTTGATACTGTGTCAAACTTTCTGTCTGCAAAATAGTAGTTTCTGCAGTTTGTCATGTAGTCTTTCTTGTTTCTGTTTCAAAGACAGTTTGCTACACAATAGTCAGAAGATGTTGCATATAGTGCCCTCTTTACAGGTAATGGTGCTCTAAGATAGATGGGATTTCCTTGGCTTGGATACAAAAAGCATTCAAGGATAGATTATACTGTGTTTGGAATGGATTTTCCTTGGAATGGACACATACTTTGGCTGAGATGATTAAAGAGATGCATCTCCGGTGTGGTTTTAAATCTACCAACTTCCTTTCCCATGGGAAAAAAGCTGTTCCTTTCCATTATCTGAGAAATCCCCCCTCCTTTTGTCTGTTTTCCTCATTCTCTATCCTTCTCCTGTAAATAAAAGGTGAGAGGGCCTAATATATCCCAGCATTTTTGCTTAATACTAAATGATAGTAGAAAACTATTCAATTTTTTTTCTTTCTGGTGGTATATTACGCATGCCTGATGCTCATAAGGGATAACCAGCATATGGTTTGCACAATGTCATAACTAATCCAATCAGAGAACACTAACAAGAATAAATGGCTG
>JANHFJ010010559.1:2918-13893 GCA_032468195.1 Cerberus rynchops
ATGAATGTACCTTTCTTTTTATGTACTGACAGCATATGCACCAAACATGAATTCCTTGTGTGTCCAATCACACTTGGCCAATAAAGAATTCTAATCTAATCTTGGCTTTTCCCCTTGAATTGGAGAAAGGACACCTGGTGCTGTTCAATGAAAATGTGAAGAAGACCAAACTACATAGGCATGAGATTTCCACCCATTTCCATTTAACTAATTCAAGCAGCACAGATTTGAGCTGTATTATTACTGAAGGGTTCTTGCTTGTTTTCTTGCAGATAGTTCATTACCCAGACCAGCTAACATCATCAGTGCTGGTAAGGAACTGTTTGCTGTCAATTGTATTATCACTATAATCCAATATAAACAAAAGGTTTCAATATTAAATTCCACCCATGTTCTCTTCCCTGGTTGATAATGCTATTTTCCCTGAGCCTGGGATACAAAAGCCTCCATATTGTATAAAGTTAATTATGATCTGTTGATTGTATCAGCTGCTCATTGAGCAATAGGTTCTTGCAGATTGAAGTGTCATCTATTACTGTGAGCCAAGGAGCCGCTTCTGCTGCCGAAAACCAATGCTCCACCTTTTCCCACTCCCTTTGGTTTTCTGTCCTTGGAAATGCAAAAATGAAACTGTACACCGTAACTCAAAAGAATGAGCCATCTTGTTGGTATCCCCTCTTCTCTGGAATTGCTTAGCCTGGTGTTTCTCAATCATGATAACTTTAAGCATGATGGCTGGGGAATTCTAGGAGTTGAAGTCTACACAGCTTAAAGGGGCCAAGGTTGAGAAACACAGGCTTAACTCAAGGAATACGGACAACCCAGCTTTATTAGTGTTTCAGAGGGCAATGGAGATGTAGCTCTCTATATGGCCTTCAAGAACAGGACAGAAGATTTAATAGTGTTCCTGAGGAATTGGTTTCAGGAGGTAGAATGAGATAAGAAAGCAGACTGTTGATTACAATATATTTTTGTTTATGATACATTATGCTAGTAATATTAAATGTCATGTGGAGAAATTGTAAACCTTCCAGCTTGATTGGAGCAACCTAAAAGCCTACATGCAAGTAGTCCTTGATTTATAACAGTTCATTTAGTAACCAAAGTTACAACAGCACTGAAAAAAATTGACTTATGGCTATTTTTCACACTTACAACCCTTGCAGCATCTCCATGGCCACGTGATCAAAATTCGGACACTTGGCAACTGACTCCTGTTTATGACAGTTGTTGTATTCTGAGGTCACATGATCCCCTTTTGCGACCTTCTGACAAGCAAAGTCAATGGGGCAGCCAGAGCCACTTAACAACCATTTTGCTAACTTAACAACTGCGGTGATTCACTTAACAACTGTGGCAAGAAAGGCCATAAAATGAGACAAAACTGACTTAGCATCTGTCTCACTTAGCAACAGAAATTTCGGGCTCAAATTGTGGTTCTAAGTCAGGAGTATCTGTAAGGAAGAAGGAAGTTGCAATGTTACAAAATGTCAAAAAGACACGGTAGTGATTTTTCGGCCACGCTTATCAGTAGTAGGATCTAGATCTCATATCATTTCACCATTACAACTATGAGGCAGTCATTCTTTCTCAGCCCTAATTTTCCTCACAAATTTGCTGGAAATATCCACAAGTCAAGCTTCTGACAGGAAATGCAGGGTCAAAAGTAATATATAATCATCTCAGTTATGCATTTCTTCATTTATAATTATAAGACTGTACAGATTCAGACAGGCTAGAAATGTCCACTTTTGGAGGCCAGGCATAACTGAAATATTTGAAGTAAAACACACAAAAATTGTCTAAATTTCTGATCCCTTTTAAGCTTGAGGCACAGGTCAAATGATTCCTCATCTCCCCAACTACAGCTCCTAGCATCAGTAATGGCTAGGAGTGCACATCAACGGCCATTTTGAAAGTACACATGTGCTAAGTATATTGATTTGCGTGAAAAGCTTAATGACATCCAAAGCTGGCAAAACATATCTAAACTTCTCTAAACTGAGCCTCTTTGGTTTACAGATGTTATAATAATGTAATAGTACTTTATGTATGTTTTGGTTGTACTAATCCTAACACCCCCGCCCACCCCGTTAGATTAGGCTTCCTAGACAGAGCAATATATTCTATTCTAATTGTAACAGATCCCTAAATTCATAGGCAGATACTGTACATTGTCCATCTTCTGAATCATATCTTTCAAACTTGAAATTTTAGCAGTTAAGAGATTCTGGGGAAAAATTCGTATTCTGCAGCTCAGACCACTAGGGCAATGTAAGTGCATTCATGCAGACCCCACCCCATTTCATAGTCACGCCTTCTAAAAGACAGTATAAAATTTGTCAAATTTGCCATTTTTAGATGGCATAATTTTTTTTTGTGGGTTTACCAGCCAGCCTCAAGTTCTCTAGCACAACTGAAATATTGCTGTACTCTATTTTGATATGTATCACACCACTCCCCATGCCTCTTCAATCCTCCAAGATTAAATGATGTCTATATTTGTGTGTGTGTGTGTGTGTGTGTGTGTGTGTGTAACTGTTTACTACCCTTGCTATAGACAATAACCTATAGACTATAAGGCAGGCCAAAGGAATATAAGAAAAGCCTACAATTTGATGACTGTAGAAGGTTCTTTCCTAAACTCAAACCAAGACAGAAATCCAGAACCCAAATTACAACATTGTTCTCTGTTCTAGAGTCCATTATATGAAAACAATACTCCTGAATCTTTTTTTTTAATGTAGCACAATGTAAATTTAAATTACATGTATTACCTTCTGGTGTGTGTGTGTATAAGTAAAATGAAATTAGTCACTTTTGAAAATTACAATACAGGGAAATTCCCAGAATTTTCTCATGTCCTGTTAATGTAGGACTTGTTTTTCTACAATATTGTGTATCTTTAACAAGTAGTACATAACCACAGTATAGAATTTTGGATTTAAATTTTTCTGTAATAGCAAAATACCAAATCTTGCTGAGAGAACTGTGGGATGGTTGTACTATATATACAGAGTGTCCTTGAGTTATGATAATTGAGCCTGAAATGTATCTTACTAAATGAAACATTTGTTAAATGAGTTTTGTCCCATTTTATGGCCTTCTTGCCACAGTTCTGAAGCAAATCAATGCAGTAGTTAAGTTAGTAACATGGTTGTTAAGTGACTCTGGCTTCTCTATTGACTTTGCTTGTCAGAAGGTCGCAAAAGGGGATCACATGACCTCAGGATCTGCAACTGTCATTAATACGAGTGAGTTGCCAAACATCTGGATGTTGGTCATGTGATCATCAGGAGGCTGCAATATTAGTGTGAAAAACAGTCATAAGTCTCTTTTTTAGTGTCATTGTAACTTTGAATGGTCATTAAATGAACTGTTGTAAGTCAAGGACTACCTGGATACTTGTGGTAACACATCATTATGTAGATGCAGATACTTAGATTTAGGACTCTGATCCTCCATGTAACCCCATCCCAGAAAACACTATTCATATTTTGCCATTGATATATATTGTATTTGGTACTTCTATGTAGCATTTTTTAATGCATTATGTCTTTAAAAAAAGAGAGAATTGGGAACTATTGCAGAATAAGGTGATAAGAATTCTAGAGGGATAGACTGTCAGAAGTTGCAGGAGGAATCCTATAATTCTTGCTCCTGCTTTCCTGAGCAGAAAAAAGAATGCAAATAGAAATCTCAAAATGCAAAGACTCAAGTCTTTTCCTTCTCCAATATAGTAGTTCTTTACCTGTGAAAGGTTATGTTGTAACACACCTACACATATGGTATCATGTTCTTAGCCAATTAACAGACTGATCACCCACCTTAACCCATTCTAGCATTTCCACAAAGCTCATAGGACAACAGAAATAGAATAATATCGAATTTTGGTTTATTTCACCAATATAAAAATAATATATATATTAAATTTCACAAGACAAAAGACCAGTGCTACTTTCAGGTTAGCAAATGAATAGAAATGTTTATAAAAAGCTCTTCAATGTGAAGATGAGACAAAGTCCATAGGAATTATATACGTAATATGTAATTATATAAATATGTATCTTCAGCCAGCAGACATATATATATATATATATATTAGGCAATTTTTCTTAGCAGCTTTATAAAAGCACAGATATCCCCACACACACAAAAGAAAAACATTCTGTCTTTCTCCCTTTCACACAGTTTGTGTCATTACAATCAAATTCCAAAGTATAAATATTAACATAAATATATTAGCATAAATAAGTTCAGTGCAAATTTCCTCTATTTGTTTTCACACCAGAGTTTTCAAATACTGACTCAGGAAAGGGGTAAGGTGAAAGATGGGGATAAAAATCAATCTTGGTTGACTTTGACTTTGCTTTGCTTCACAGCGTGACTAAGAGTTCCAAATAACCAGTCCCAGTGCGTAAAGTAAGGTGCATAGTTGAACTTGAACTTCAGGTGGTGGAGATCATGGTGAGGCGCTCCTCCATACAGGCCAAAAGGCACCAGTCTATGGGTTGACCAGGGCAGGTCATAGCCAGAATGATCTTCTACTGACAACCAGATGTTGGCCACGAAGAAAGTCATTTCCGTCAACGGATGACACCTCAACAGCATTGGACCAACGACAGCAAAGAAACCCAGCCAGAGCAGCTCCCAAATGCTGGCATACTGTGTGGTCAGAGCGAAGGTAGAGACGTGCTTGTGGTGGAGCTTGTGGAAATTTTTGTAGAGCCAGGGCACCTTGTGGTGGAGCAAATGCCACAAAAAGGACAAGAAGTCGAACAACAGCAGGCAAGCCCCGACCTGCAGGAGAAGCGTTGGTACCTCGGGAGCGATGCTCGGCAGGCTGACTGGCCTCCAGTACCAATGCGCAACAGTCACTGGGAAGATGCACACGATGTGGTGATAGATGCTCTGGGCCAGGCAAAGAGCCACCATCTGCGGCGTAGGCGAAGTCTGCGGTTGGATTTTATACCTCCTCAAGACGGAGATCCAAGGGCTTAACAAATCCAGAGCGATAAAAGGCAAGCAGAAAGCGGTATAGATTGCAAAATTGAACAGAGCCGGGAATAAGGGAGACTTGATCGAGTCCTCCCGCCTTCGGACAAAGTCCCAGAGAGGCTGTAGAGCCAAGTCATTTGGCTGGTTACAAAAAAGCAGCGTGCTTCCGTTGTGTGCGCTGATTTCCATTGCTGCCGGAGCCGACGCTGCGCTGTTTGTGTACTGGAGCGGCTCGCATGCCTGGAGTCCTTTTTATCTGCTCCCGTGGATGACGTAACGAAAACTTCCCGCAAGTAATCAGTTCAGTTCCTTTTCCTCTTGAAAGAAAAAGCATCGGGAGGGGCGGGGCTGAGGAAATTCCCTTCTCTTCTTCCGAATGTTTATCCTTCGATGAGCTGTCCTTCGCCCTGACTCTTTTTTTTTGTTTTTTGTTACAACAGATTGGATTTCGGAGCTGAAAAGCAGGCAGAGAAAGATCGCCTAGGAATGGCACTGAAAAGAATTGTATTAATGGCATTAAATCCAGAAAAGAAATGGGGAGTGAAGATCAAAATCTAGCTTTATGATAATTGTGTGTATTTTCTTTTCTTTTTAAATCTGAATACTTCTGCTTTGGTTTCTGTGGAGGAAGGAGTACATGGTGCTAAAAGGCTGGGAAGCAAAGCAAAATAAATGTAGCATTTTGGAAGCAGAGCCAAAAGAAATTTATACTTAGGCACTTTTCAACTGTCAATTTAATAAGCGTCCGGATCTGATGAGCATTGCCAATGGAGATCGTGCTTTAATTCTCATCTTGTAACCTGTCAAGTCAGAAGTTACAAAAACATGACAAGTAGGGAAAAAAGATTCACTAGAAAATTCTTGTAGATAGGATGCCACCTCCAGCATGTGTTTTGCTATTTTATAAAATGAATGAGAGTATTGCTAACATCAACAAGATGGAGTGGGATTATCATTGTGACCTTGAATTTCAAGGCTTTTGAGGTTCATCAATTCAGCCTGGTTGTCACAGTGTGAGTTACTAATGATTTGGCAAGGTATGTGCTCACATTGGAGCCTCTGCCTTGTCATCAGATCACTCTGAGGCAGTCTGAAGTCAGACTAAGGTTAGCAAATATTTTCCATCTTCTAGCAGAAGATCATCTCCCAGGTGCACATGTTAGAATATAGAATGCAAGACTGTCCCATTTAACAACTGGTTCTCTGCCCTAATGACCAGCCAAACCAGTTAACAACCAGTTCTAGCAAATAGGTGTGAACTGGTTGAATCCCACTTCTGGTTGCAATGGGACTGGACACCTCACTGATATGGTTCCATGTGATTTGCTATTGTTTGGGCCTAAGGATAAGGATATTGATCTCATGGAAGGACAAGTTGATCACGGGGGGAAGCTTCTGGAACTCCCACATGTCCCCATCAATCATTATTTGATTGCAATTATTTGATTCTATTCTTTCTGTGCTCTGAAAACCACATCTTTTTTTTTCCAGTTTCATACATAGGAACATTCAAAGGGCAACATTCCTATGGCAAAACTTTTAAAAATCCATGAGGTTTCCACTCTGAAAGTAAAAGAAACAGTGATTATTCTGGTAGCTAAGCTTGGTTTGCAGTTGGTTGTCAGTGGTGGTGGTGACACAGTCACTCCGAACTGAGACCAGTTACTATCTTGAAAGTAACTCACATTACTTTCCATGAGGACAGCAACAAACCTTGTGGTTGAAGAGCAGAGAGAAACAGATTGCAATGAAGTTCTTCTCAACTGTTGAGTCCTTGGAACTCATCACAATGAGACATTGGGACAACTTATTCTGGAAAACAAAATAAAAACAAAAAAGACAACAAAACACCACAGTGAACACTCCCAACTCAGATGTCTCATCCTGAACATCAAAGCTGAAGCTTTCCTGGTCATCTGGAAAGAGAAGATGTCACTGCTACCACTTCAGACAATCTTCATGCCACAGTGGTTTCATTCTCAAGATCCCTCTGAGAATGAAGAGCTCCTTAGGGTTCCCATTCTTCTCTCCCTAAAAGATGAGCTGAGGATCAGCCATACATACTTTCAGCAAAATGCCATTTTTATTTTCAGGGGGAAAATAACATTCATTTAACATCCCTAATACTGTTTCAATTCTGAGCCATGTTAATATCTGTCTGTCTAACAGAATGACAGAACTATTATTCTGTTTCTTTATCAATCTTTGCATGGGGATTATTAAATCTTTCGTGGCTGATTATTATCTATTCTGGAACATTAAGCACTTTTATTATGACTCAATAATCTGTGAACTTGTTTCCAGTTCATAAAACATTATATACCAGCACATATAAATACCAAATGTAGGCGAAAGGGTGGGTTTAGAAATTGCAAGATCAGAGGAAAAAGATACACAAAAGGGACAAGCAATAATAATTATTTAATTAACCTTAGTCTTTAAAATTGTTCTTAGGTAATGTTAGAAATGCATTATCAGTCAGGAACTGATTAGTATGTCCAACGTGACTTGAGGAGGCATGCAATGTGGTTAAAGTCACAGGAAATAATTGAATATCCTGATGAGGCATGGTTACATTGGTTTTGCAATCTTTCAAATCCTTCACATTAGGTTTGTCACTCCAACTCACAATATGATGTTGCACCACCATAAGAACATCCATAAGCTCTGCTTCCTTGAGCTGGCCAGCAACCCTCTTGTGGACCACTTGAAGAGGGATGGCCCAGTTCTGGAAGCAACCAACATTTCACCCATTCCTGACGTTCATGTTATCATGTCAGCTTCATGTGATAGAGGAAGAAGGCAAAACAGTCCCCCTCAGGAAGCATCAAAATTGCTCTTCTGTTTGGCCTGGAGAAGACAAAATAGCAAAGGACAAACAACAGTGTCTTGGCTTGGAATAGAAAGAAGAGTCCTTGTTGTTGTTAGTTGTGAAGTCGTGTCCGACCCATCGTGACCCCATGGACAATGTTCCTCCAGGCCTTCCTGTGCTCTACCATCCTCCAGAGTCCATTTAAGCTCACGCCAACTGCTTCAGGACTCCATCCAGCCATGTCATTCTCTGCCATCCCTTGTTCCCAGCATTAGGCTCTTCTCCAGTGAGTCCTTCTCATTAGGTGGCCAAAGTATTTGAGTTTCATCTTCAGGATCTAGCCTTCTAAAAAGCAGTCAGGGTTGATCTCCTCTAGGACTGACTGGTTTGATTGCCTTGCAGTCTAAGGGACTTCAGGAGTTTTCTCCAGCAGGTTTCAATTCTTTGGTGCTCAGCCTTCCTTGTGGTCCAACTTTCACAACCATACATTGCAACTGGGAAAACCATAGCCCTGACTTTTGTTGGTAGGGTGATGTCTCTGCTTTTTAGTATGCTGTCTAAGAATCCTTGTATCATATGAATATTAATTGCAAGTGCTATGTTTTATTTTTAAGGCAGGGTATTTTTCCTCTTCCATTTATTATATGAAGGAAGGGAGGGAGGGTATATAAGAGAGCCAGAATGGTGTAGTAGTTAAGGTACCAGATGAGGGACTGGGTGACCATCAATTCTAGTCCTGCCTTAAGCATGAAGCCAACTGGGTGACCTTGGGCCGGTCACTCTCTCCCAGCAGTAAGAAGCACGCAATGGCAAACACTTCTTGAAATGAAATCTTGCCAAGAAGTTTCAGGGACTTGTCCAAGCAATTGCCAGGAGTCAATACCAACTTGAAGGATCGTTATTATCAAGTACATAAAGAACCAGCCCAACAAATGCGCTTAATATTTTCTCTATCCAGAAATGTTAATGTTCTTTGGAAAACAAAAGGCACAACAAGAATATCAAACAAATATCACTCTGCTCACTGATTTTAAAAATGTGACTTCTAATTTCAGCCTCTCCATATTTTTTTACACTTTTCAATGACTCAAGGGCATAAATTCTGACAAAATCAATCTATTGCCATACTCCACAGCTACAGATACACATAAAAAGTAGGTAAATTACTGGCATAGGTGCAGGAAATCACACTGCATCATTCACATAGTGGAGGAAAAACATTAGCTATTTGCTCCATCTACTGGCTACTGATACAGATGTAAGTTTCAGATTTTAATTCTTGCCATTGGAATTCAACAGTCATAGATATGGAAAGGACCATCAAGTCCACACACTTCTGCTTAGTGCAGGTATCCCAATTAAAGCTGTTTCTTGACTGATGGATTGCCCAGTCTTGTCCAATGTCAAGGTTATTTTCTAACATTTGAAGCTGTCTTCCTATAATTTTATGTTCTGATTTCATTTGTCTCCTTTTCATGTTTTGATCACTATCATTAGCAAGCACATATTAATGTAGAGATCCAATGACATCAAGGCCAGCCCACTTCAGGGAATATTGGATTACAGATTAAGCATAGAAAAATCCAATGATATATCGGCTAGTTGAAAGTTCTCCTGATTCTTGAACCTTTTAATTTTTTAAAACGTTCTAAAATAATCAGCAGTTCAGCTGAATCCTCAAATGGGACTCTGAGATGTTTGCTTTTTCAGGCAAGCATATCCAGAAATGCAAGCACTATTGACAGTATAATTTGATATGATGGAGGTTACAGTCCAGTTGGCAGGAGCTTTATGCAGTCTATAAAATGTATAAACTTACCAATCTGATATTTAGGAAATTTATAGGGAAAATGAGTCCTTTGAACACTTTAATTTCACCCTTAAACCTTTCCCAAAATCTCACCCTACAGAAATGGGTTGGAAATGTTGGCCTATTTGCTCTTTACATTTCTCTCCGAATTTTAGCTCTCCAAATGGGCAAAAATATAATTATAATTAGCCTCATCTGATCAAAGGCAACCGTTGAAAATCCCTTCTTAAAAGTAAAAATACTGTCTAAGTAGGCATCCATTCTGCTTGTAGTACCAAACTCTGATGAATTGGGGAGAAAACTGTTTTTAAGGCTGAGAATTCTCAAAACTAAAAAAAAAAGTAAGTATAAAATGCTATGACATTGTATTGCAGCACCCTCTTGTGACAAAATAAATATTTGACTGCAATTTATTCAAGCTGTTCTTGAATTTCACCCAAAATAAGGAAGGTGGCAGCACATACAGCTAATTAGGATTAAAAACCAGAAAGATGTGTATTGGTTTGTTTGATTGCCAATTCGGTAATTCTACATTGCTTTGTGGAAAAATAATGCAAAGACACTCTCAGAAATGTACCTTTTCTTTTCCTTACTACACTTCAGATCCTTTTTTACATACACTATCGCAAATGAACACACTATTTGCACATTGCAATTTTCCTTTGTTCACTATCATTTAATTTTTGTGTGTGACAGGATGTGTTGCAATAATTTTAGTTCTATTTTCTCACTAACCACATAGTGATAAGCACCATATATCCACACCAGGCTAGTAAGAAATAATTAAAAGTCTCCAATATGAAACAATGAAATCATGAAAACCATGGTAGACAAAAATAGCATTACAAAGAATCATATCAGCTGGTTATAGTACAATTTCTCAGCCATTTTTTTAAAAATCGTATTCCCATATGGTCCAAGTAGGCATTTTTGGACCAGCCTGGTGGAGACAATGGACTTAAGAGACCACATCCTTTCCTCCTTGTCTATTGGATATGATCAGGGTCAAACCCAGTTTATGTCTTTTCCTACTTCTATCACAGAGGTGTCAAACTTGATTTCACTGAAGGCCGCACCAGGGTTGTGTTTGACTGGGGATGGAATGGGTGTGGCCAGGGTGGGCATGTCCAGCTTGACATCACTCATGTCGGGAATGTCTGTGGTGGCCCAAGTGCTCTGCCAGCCAATACAGGTTCCAGAGCTCCATTTTCAGCTGTGATGGCCTCCTGCTGCCCTCTGCCAGTGAAAATAGAGCTGGGGGGGAGGGGCTGCATCCACCCCCAGTAGACCTCTTCAAATTAGATTTTTTTTTTCAAACTTATGCAAACTGATATTATTCCCATTCTCCAAGGTCT
>JANHFJ010010564.1:6536-16878 GCA_032468195.1 Cerberus rynchops
CTTTCTTTCTTTCTTTCTTTCTTTCTTTCTTTCTTTCTTTTCCTTCCTTCCTTCCTTCCTTCCTTCCTTCCTTCCTTTTTCCTCTTTCCCATTTTGGGGAAACAAGTTATGTTCTGGTATTATTGGTTCAGAAATTCCAATATTTCCCATAATTTCTAAGGGACCACACTGAAATATACTTTCAACCTTTTGAACTGAAATAACTTCAATCTTCACCAAACTAGAAAAGGCCAGAATATTTTATCACTGTTCAAAGGAGCAGAAATATATAATACAAGCAGGATAAATGTGGATGACTCTATTTTATAATTCCTTCCCTAGAAAACATTTAAGATTCCTGTGTTTAAGTGGATCTGGATATCCCTAAGCACTGTGCCACACGAATATTTACTATTCAATTTGCAAGAGAGACTAGCCTATTTGCTATATATTTTCCCCCTATCGCATACATACCCTATGCCTTACAAGAGGATTGCCTCCAGGATCCCTTTGTATGGTAGGTTTCCATTTCTAGAATAAGAAGCAGGACAGAACAAATGATGGAATTAGCAAATGGAAATTACAATCTAAGTGGAAACATATGAGATATCCATAAATGAGCAAAAAGAAAAGAAGTGGACAGAAAGATAGGACTGAAGTAAGGCTAAGCTGTCTTCCCTAACTCCTGTAAGTTAACCAAATGCGTTTTCTTTTAACATTAATGAGAGTTTTTCAAAATTTTATTCATGAGTAAAGGGGGGAAATTAATTTCTAAACAAGAAGGAACGAAAATAAGGGGAAAAATCGCTTTATAATTATATAAAAATACCCCATCTATTGCACTTAATTCAGAAGAAAAAGAAAGCATTTTCAATTGCTCTTCCACTCATATTTGTTCTGCCCAATTTCCAGATTTAACAATTGAACATTTTGAAGAACATTAGAAAAAATGATTCTGAATTATTTTATCTTTTGGAATGAACTCAGTATATGCTGTGATTCAATTCTGTCCAGCCCACATACATAAAATTATAGATTTTATGTAAGGCAATTTATATTATACTACTAGCCTAATAAAACAGGTATGCAGACCACTTACTGGGGTAGCAGACTGCCTCCGGTGGGGGTGGCCTGGGGCCAACTGAGCCTTTGGAAATTGCCCACCCTGACAGCAGAAGAAATGAAGTCCGCAAAGAAAATGAGAGTGAAGATAGTCAGCGTGCTCAAAGATATTGGAAAGATCCTTGCCTGAAACATCTGTATGAGAAAGCTCTTCAATCTTTTCATTAGCTTAATAGTGTGCTGATGGAAATGTTCCATAAAGCACATTCAAAAATATATATAATAAGTTGCATTCCATACTGACCTAGAAGACTGACAATGTGAGGCCCATTTTCCTAACTCTAGCAGCCTTATAAAGAGAGTTTACAAAGAATTAGAAACCCATACTGTTTGGGTCATTTATAAAAAAAACAAAGAACAGATAAAGACTCAGAAAGCTGAAGGAGAAACAAGAACTTCTAGCTCCAAGTTCATTATGAGTCAGATTCAATATAATTGTTTCCCAAGGACCTTGTGCTATCCAATGTTAAGGAAAGGAAATGTGCCTGACCTAAGGCAGAGACAGACATAAAAACCAAGCTCCTGTTAGTCCAAATATTACATTTTACAGTGTTGTACTAGCTTCTAGCGTTGATCATCCTTGGAATTAATTCCATTTCATAAACTGGTCTGCTTCCAATATCAGCATATATAAGTAAGGGCAGGGCTGGGAGTAGAGACTCAGATCCCTGTGGAACACTAACTGTCATGTTTATTTCAATGAAGAACTAGTGCTACTCACTGTGGTTAAAGTTGGCTTTTTCTGCCCACATTGTTTTGGGGTGAAGACATTCTTTGCTGAAGATTCCTGGGAGCAACCGAGAAACATAGGGCAAAGTTGCAGCAAGTTAAAGAGAAATTCTATGCACAGATGCGCGCACACTGCACGGGCTTCTCCCCAAAAACAAAGATGGAAAGCCCTGCACGAAGCCACTTGCTACATGCTATATCCCAATTTGCCCAGGCACTATGAACTAAGAAGCACTCCACAATGAAATGGGATGTTGTTGCTTGGGAGAAAAAGAGTTCCCTTTATAATCCTGTTTTCCAGCGATGTAGCATTGTTCCTGCTTTGCCACTCTCTTGCTGATGATTCATTTAAAAAAAATGCTGGAGTACGCAGAGTGAGAAAACCATGCAAGCAGATCAGAGGAGCAAAAGCGCCAAACGGAATGAAGTGGAATGAATGTGAGCAAATGCCAAGCCTCAGGAAGGTCACACAGCAGGTACTTACTGCTATAACTTTCTTCGAGCTGCAGCTGTCCTTCTTGGGTGAGATTTTTTTCTGGAAGGATCAAGAGCCATTTAGTGCTAGAGTGACAGGGTTAACATACATCTCAGATACATTTAATTTTTAGGAATCATTCCTGCGGAATCTGTATTCATTGGGGTCTCAGGGATCTCAAGTTCAGGAGAAAACCATGCATTCGCTAGCTGTGAGCATTTCCAGTTAATGCAGCCATGTATTATTAAATTAAATTCTCACATTTCCTGATCATTTCCATACAGAGCAAAGATTTTTACAGACCCAGGAGAAAGACATTAGAGCACACAAACAATTGTTAGAGTGGAATCCACAGGCACCCTCAGATTTGAAAACTCATATCAAATGCACCAACAATTCAAAATGATCTTTATCGATCCTAAGGGAATGTTCCTTACATAACTCTTCCTTAAGGATTATTTAGCCCAAGATTCTTTTTATGCCTGCATGTTTGAGAGAGAAGGGAATTAGTCAGCATGCAGACATTTTATCTTCAGCTTAGTATACTTGACAAGCAATTCTAGTTTCCCCTTGAATATCCATAAAAGAGAACATGAGGACTGTTTATATGTAGCTTTGGGTCATTTTGCTCAATTGTGTCATTTTGTTTAACTGAGTTCTCTTTATTTAACTTTAAGACATGTGGAAAACGGATCACATTTAGGTCATATTTATGCAAAAATATTGGAAATTCAAAATGGTTCACAAACACTTAAGCATCACCGTATTTACAATGTTCTAGTTATTAAAAAAAGATACACCAAGCACCAACAGTTTGTCCTCAGCCTCTAGAAATCATAACTGAGGTTGCAGTTATATTACCATTTACCTGAAAATCAGTTCTATTAAGTCAAATAGGCCTTGTATAGAAAATATTCATGAATAATTTGGTTCTTCTCTTGACTTCATGCTTTTATACTTATGTTAGACTAGAAGCTCATATCTTTATAAATAAAAGCAAGGAGTTTCAAGAGGCTAACGTCTATTTTAGCCCCATACACTTCTATTCCCCTTCAGAATTGCAATATAGTATACTTGAGCATTCCTTGTCTGGTTTATACTAATACCGTAGTATTTTTAAGACTAGAGGACCCAATAATGGTTCATCCCAAACTAACCAAAAAGTCACAATTAGGAATAACAGTATGTACCACAATATTGAAAGAAAATGCCTCAGTGCCTAAGTAGTCCAGAAAGAGCCTGGAAAGAAGAGCAGAAATTCTGAATGGCAAAAAGCACAAAATCATCTATGTCATAATAAAGATGAACTAACATGTTTTTTTTTAGAAATGTCCTTATGTCTCCTGGCCCTCTCGCAACTGTCTCCCTATTCACAAGAACGCCAGCTACAAGGATTTGAGGGCTCGATTCCCAACTTTCGCCTCTTGGCTAAGGCTCCTCTAACCAAGCTACTAAAGGCTCTGATCGGAACCCTCTGAATGGATGTGGGAGTGCCAGGTCGCCTCTGACAACATCAAGAATGTGCAAGGCTCCTGCATATGTGTCTGAAAACAAAGGAATGGCTTCGGGGCTGTTGTCCCAGATCTTTGGTAGCTGGGAACACCCTGTAGAGTATTTTTTCAAGCAAGTTGACCCTATTGCCAAAGCTGACCAGGGTGCTCCCGGGCAGCTGCGTCCATGGTCTGGGACTGAACAACTGACATTTGGAGCCCCCTTAGAGTTTGAAACTCTTCATTCTATACAGGAATTGTTAGAATTAAAGGGGGGGTGTTGTTGTCATCACTGGCTAATAGCAAGTCGATTGGTGAAATATCAAACTGCTCTTCTCAACAATCCTCCTGTTCAACTAAAGAGGAGTGCGGGATTTAATCCAGCCACATTTCTTTTCCCCACAGGAACAGGGCATCTCACTTGATTGTTTGCAAATTATTGCTAAAGTGTTTTCTGGTCATACTTATTTTGCAGACCATCCTTTTGATAGGAAACTGTATACCGATGTCAGGAGCGTCATACGTTACAGAGAACAACAGGCTGGCCTCCCGAGCTCCATTTTTGCTGGCAAAGGGTTGCAAGAAGCCATCGCAGCCAAAAACCGAGCTTGGGAGCCTGTTTTTGCTGGCAGAGCACTTGGGCCACTACAGGTGCCCCCGACACGAGTGATGTTGAACTGGCCATGCCCCCCCGGCCATGCCCCCCCAGGTCAAACACAACCCTGATGTGGCCCTCAATGAAATCGAGTTTGACACCCCTGCCCTATACCATTTCAGACAAATGGTTGTCCAATCTCTTCTTAAAAACCTCTAGTGTTGGAGCATTTACGACTTCTGGAATCAAGTCATTCGACTGATTGTTTTCCCTGTCAGGATGTTTGTCCCTAACTGACAGGAAATTTCTCCCATCATGCTCGTGATACTTTATGGAAGAGAGTGGTTTGTTAATTGAGCAGGGGAGCCCTTAAAATATAATCCTGATATGCTATGCGTTCTGGATGCCATCTTGCTTCCAAGCAAAATGCATGTAAGGATGACAGTAAACATGGCAACAGCGATGCTTTTGCTGGCCATACTGCAAAGTCTGCTGCTTCAGGTTCTTTCCCCTTGGTACGTGCACTCATTCCTTCCCAATTACCTGTGCTGCACCCTTCATGTACTACTCAGGATAGGCACATAGCTCTTAAATGAGTGCTGTTTTACAGGGGAATTGGTGACAGGAGGATGGTAAGAAACGTCTCCCAGTTCATGAGTTACAGGCCCTCTTAAGAGAATTACATGCAAGTACACATTGGGGTTCCAAGGCCCTGGCTGAATTTTTGTTAAAAAATTACCGTATATTTATCCTGGGATTTTTATAAGGCTCTCTTTGTGGTCAGGCAATGGGTTGTTTATCAAAAGAACCACCCAGGAAGAACACAGAAGTGCCAGCTAGGTAAGCTTAGGTATGGTTATGCTCCAGACAGTTTTTGAAAAATTGATTTTACTGAATTGCCCCACAAAGAAGGTTTCTGGTATTTGCTGGTTTTGGTTGATGCCTGTCTGGATGGGTGTAGGCTCTCTCCCTCGCTCTCTTGTGGATGTGGACTAGGCCCAAACAGTCACTGGGTCTGCCCCCTTTTGAAATTATATATGGCAGGTCATATGCTTATCATAGTTCTATATCTACCTCCCTTCAGGGACTATGTCCTTCGAGAATATGTTCACTTTCTGATTAACAATGTTATTTCCATTTCCGAAGCTGTTTAATACTGTTGGTCCTGCCAGTCTAGGTCATTTAGTGCAGTCTTCTGCCCTGGAGATTAGGTTCTTGTCAAATCCTGGCATTCCAGCAATCCTTTGTCCAAAAAATGGAAGAGACTTCATATTCTCACCACCCATTACTGGAATCTAGACCTGGATTCATCACACCTATCTGAAGGCATCTTCTCTCCATGCCAATGATGAACTTTGGGTTGTTATATGTTCAACCATGGTTGTTGGGTTGGTTCATTTCAGGATGCTATGTGATGTGAACTGAATGCTCTATATTGCTTCTTATCAGCCCAGGGACTTCTGTGCTTTTGGTCCTTCTTTCTTCTCCTGCTACAGGTTGTTTTGTTCTTTACTGCCATTTACCTCCTCTTTTTCTTTGTGCTCCATAGCCTCTCCTATTTTTCTCCCCTTTGTCTCCATCCTTCTCCTTGTCTTCTTTTTCTACAGGAGGGTGGGATTATGACTGCTATGGGAGAGGAACTGAAAATGATTGGGATGTAGACATAGAGGTGATTAAGGATATTCAGGATTCTCCGACCCATTCTAGGGACCCAAGAGAACAAGAAATACATGAAGAGACAATGTCTTAGAAGCCTCAGAAGTCAAGATCGATGAAGCCCAACCTGGACTTATTGATATCCCCCAGGTTCACACACAGGAACATGACCATTTTCAAAGAGGCGAACAATACCTGGTGCCATCATGGGGATTATGGAGTGCCAATATGCACATCCAGAATCTGGGTTAAAATCTTAAATGTTACTGGGTGCTGGATTTGCACCCACATTCCCACCCAAAGAAACAGAGCCTTATTAAACTTGGAGCATGAATCCAAGACCATTCCGCTGTCTGCCTGAAACATTCAAATCCTAGCTCGAAGGCAAAGCTGGAAGCTTATGAGCAATGAGACTGTACATCATCTGGGTCGTCCATACTACCAGTTATTAGACCAGTTGAATAAAATGACATAAGGCCTTTGGGAAGAACACCGATCTCCACCTTTTTATTTTCTGCAATTTTATTAGCACTATATGGGAGTTGTTGCATATGAAAATATGGATGCTGAGAACCACAGCCCGCTGAGCCACTCATATCCCAATTGGTGGTTCTTATGCGGAAAGTTTGCTTACAAATATTTGTCACCTTTCTGGTCTGAAATTTGCCCAATGGGCATGGTTATCCCCTCCACTCGAGTAATATACCAGAAAGAGTGGAACCACTGGATCTGCTCTAAATGCAAGATTCGGTTCTTTTTCAACTATAAAACACATGATACTGGAACCAAGGACTTAATTATGGATCTATATTGTACAACGGGGCAACTGGTGAGAGAGTATGTTGTATTTGACCATAAAGAGTATGTTCCAACTGAATAAAAAACAAGATGGTTTTTAGGGAGATTGTTTTCCAGAACCAAGCATGCTCTAGATATTGTATTAGCAGTTTAAAAAAAAGGAGGGGGGAGTTGTGCACTTATACATGCTTACTGTTGTCAGTATATTTCTAATTATCAAGTAGATATTAATCATACTATTCACCTCATGGAAAAGATTGCAAATAGATTCACGGATGTTGACCTTCCAGGACTGTTCTTGGGGATATTTTCTTGGCTCGTAGATTGGCTGCCTGGTTAGGATACCTAAGGAAATATTCTTAGCTTTACACTTCATAGTCTTCTGGATTCTTTTGTTGTTGTTGTTGTTGTTGTTTGTTGTTGTTGTTGCTGTTGCATACATCTTAAACCAGTATACATGTAGGCTTGTCCTTTCTACAGGACGACTGAACTTCAAATTTTCTGAGATGATACTTCTCCGCATTGCTCAAAGTATCAAAGAGGGGATTATGACGATCAAGATTCTTAAATTGAAACGGCTGAATTAAAGAGAATAAATGAGTTGTAATAACATCTACTTGTCCATAGCTCAGAGAGGCATGACAGGAAACCAGTGAGGGCACAATGGACTTGCTAAGCACACTTCTTTCTAAATGTACTTGGTGAGCAATGATATTGTGGCAACTTTTGTTTTTTATCTACTTTTGTGCAAATGGCTGAATTTCCTGCTTGTATACCCAAGTAAACTATAAAGGCATGCTGATTAAATCATTTGGGGTTCTTCCAGCTTTATGGAAGATTTTTCAAGATCTGAATAATCATGTGATTCAGAAAGAACTGGATTCTTTGTTCGTGCCAGGCCAAACCTAGGACTCCTGCATAACAAGAACTAAACATTAAAGGTGTCCTTCCCCATTTGGCTTTCTTGCTTTAAGCAAGCCTCTATGGTCCATTAGAAGTACAAACATTGAAACTTTCCTCTAAGATATGCCTTTAGTCATTATCTTAATTTTTTTTTTAATTTCAGTTTGCAAAGGACATCTCCCTAAATGAAATAGGCTGGTGCTGCTTTCTCTTTCTTTTATATCCGTTCTAGAAGCCGTGGTGGCGCATAGTGGTCAAAATGCAGAATTGTGGGATAATTCACTTCGCTGCAAAGAGTTTGATCCTGACCAGCTCAAGGTTGACTCAGCCTTCCATCCTTCCAAGGTTGGTAAAATGAGAACCCAGATTGTTGGGGGCAAGATGCTGACTCTGTAAACTGCTTAGAGAGGGCTGTCAAGCACTGTGGAGTAATACAGAAGTCTTAAGTGCTATTGTTACATCAACCACTCCCTTTAAAGAAGTTCAAAACTAGTTGGATCAAGCACACACACCTTGCGTTTGAGACAACGGCGTTTGAGACATTTCCACTGACGTTTCATGCCAGGTCTTTGCCTCCGCAAACAGACTGCACAGGTCCCACAGTCCTCAGTTATCTTGCAGGCCTGACACACACCACAATCAAGGCCCTGCAAACCAGAATGAGAGTGGAGGAGAGGTAATTGTTAAAGCTTAAGAGCATGTGTAAGCCTATTGAAGCTGAAAAGAATCAGAAGAAAACAAGGAAAGCACAAACCATGGAAAAAGGAAGGGAAGGGAAGGAAAAGCAGGAAGCAGCCTATGGTACCTTTTTGACAATCTTCAAGCACCGGCGAAGCAAGCATTTGATGTCAATGTGGAAGTTGGGGCTTTGGGCTCGCAGAACACATACACTGCAGATGCCGCAGTCCTGAGACATCTGGCAGGCCTGGCACACACCACAGCCAATTTGCTGCAAGGGCAGAGGGGTAGGGATAAACAGGGAAAGCAATCCCCTCAGTGGCCCCATCACCTCAAAAGCACCACACATCACCTATCTGGCTGACCATATCAAAAGCATCACATCAAATCTTTCACTGCAATTGATCAAACTGCCAAGCAAAACAAAAGCCCATCACCTCTCTGAACTAAAGACATGGAATGTTTTTAACTATTGTGAACTACTCAGTGCCACTACGAGACAGGTGGCACGTAAATTTAATAAATTGTTACCAGTACTATATACACAAAAATGTTAAGGCACAGTTTTCAGTTATTCAACTGATATTGGCCTTTATCAACATCAAGTTATTCCCAAGAACTTAGGAGGTTGTAATGTATCAGCGTAATCTATGCGCGGACCCAAGCTGTATAGCCTTTTATAACTGACAGATGGAAATTTTGTCAATACGTAAGATTTTCTAAGTGCTGGCCAAAGTTTTTGGGTATGGCAACCCACTATGCTGATAACCACTGAAACCACCACAACTGGCCTTTCAATTTTGATTTTCAGATCTTGATACTTTGTGATCTTTTCCAATGTTTTGTCTTCTAGTGTACTAACCCCTGGTATTGCCACATCAATTAACCACACTTTCTTCTTTTCAACCACAGTTGTTGTCATTAACCCATAGTCCTCTACCATCTTAGGCCAAGATTCTCTGCAAGGACATTCTGGCTAGAGATGGGGGGAATTATAATACACAACCTGCCAGATAAGACTACTTTGTTTTATGGCTTATAAATATCTTATATTCTGTCATGGTCCTAAGAGCTTTCTTCCTCCAAGAGGCAAACAAAATCTTAATCTTTTCATCTTAAAATCCAATCTTCAGCCCTGCTACTATCGATAAAGTACATGCTTCTATACCTCTCAATACTCTAATACAGGTAGTCCAAGACTAACAATAGTTCATTGAATGACATTTAAGTTACAATGGCACTGAAAAAAATGACTTGTGACCACTGTTCACACTTACAACCATTGAAGCCTCCAATTGGTCGTGTGATCAAAATTTGGATTCTTGGCAACTGGTTCATATTTATGACAGTTGCAGTATTCTGGGATCACATGATCATCTTTTGTAACTTTTTGACAAGCAAAGCCAATTAGGAAGCCAGATTCACTTAACAATCATGTTATTAACTGAACAACTGTAATGATTCACTTAACAATTGTGGCAAGAAAGGTCGTACAATGGGGCAAAACTCACTTAACAAATGTCTCACTTAGCACCATAAATATTGGGCTCAATTGTAGTCATAAGTCAAGGACTACCGTCCTACACTCTAAATCCAAACAGAGAACCTTCCAGTTGGGCTGGACAAGCTGGCTATAGATTATAGGAAATGAAGAACAAAAGCTTCTAAGAGTCTCTCATTGGGGAAACCTCTTCTAATATATTCCAGTATACAGCCAAGTTATGTTTCAATTACAAACAATTTTCAAATTTGAGAAGGAATCGTAGCTTTTCAGCTCTTCCATTTCCCAGCTCTACCCATCTCTCTAGCTGAGATAAAACCGTTATTTCATCAGTTGCAAGCGTATAGCAAACACAGAGGTGCAATCATAAAAATGCAGACTAATAACAACATGCATACTTGTATCTTACAATGTTG
>JANHFJ010010564.1:100286-111867 GCA_032468195.1 Cerberus rynchops
CCCTTTCTAAACATACATTGGATGAAATGTTTTGGCTTTAGTCTGAAAGGTAAATAGAGAGGCATAAGTGGGACATAACACTTGTTTCAAACCAACATTTTGTAATTTTGGAATTCCACCATCTCTCCTACCTCAGATATTTAAAGGTGTGTGTGTGTGTGTGTGTGTGTGTGTGTGTGTGTGACTAAAAAATCCATATGTACATTCATAATCTGAATATTTGTGAGAGGAAATAAGAAAGAAGTGGGAGGTGCAGTATATCTCACAAAATGACATGAAAATGATCTTCCCCAAATCTATGGCAATCAAATATCCACACTTTCAAAGATTTGGATTTCTTCTGTGTCTTTCCCCCCAGTTAACTTCATTAAGATAAGGGGGGGTATAGAAAGAAGGTAAAATATGGATTACTATCAAAAGCTGACACTACTATCTGTGACAGTGCTAGATAAAACCTAGGACACTGACTAAGTTCACAAAACAATTATGGCTACTTAGTGCCATCCTGTGTTTTGCAAATACAGCTAGAATGGTTAGTTTATTGTTCAAAGGGTTGCGTAGACCCAGGAATTGTTAAGTCAATGAACTATGGTTGAATTAACCATGATTTAGCAACTTTGGCAAACCTACATCTGTCTTGTAAAAGGACTATTGTCTACAAAAGATAATAGTATAAATGCATTGCAGCAATCCACAACATCAGAAAAAGGAAACAAATCATTGATATAATATCTTCCAAAAAAATGGATACCCACACTTTATCAAAAAGTGCCTGACTATTTAACCCACTATCAAAAATGCCTCAAGCAAACAAACAGAAAGCAATACTGTATCCTAATCAAGAAGCTATCAAGGAGGAAACCCCACCCATACCAATACTACAAAGAAAGCTACTGTATGTAAACAGGGAGCAAACCTCACAACGCTAGTACTGATTATGTATATAGGATCTAAAACGCAAGGCAGTGTTTTAGGCCCCATGCTTTTCTTGCTGTATATCGACTATTTATGTGATCAACTTAAAAGCAATTGCGTCCTTTTTGTCGATGACGTAAAATTATTCAATACCACAGATAACTCCGCTGTTTTGCAAAGTGACCTTGACTAGGTGTCAGAATGGTCATCCATTTGGCAACTTCAAAGTTCGATCAACAAATGCTCTGTCTTACATATTGGTAAATGTAATCAGAATGTGAAGTATAAGCTAGGTGGCATTGAACTAGCTGATGACCCTCGCTTTGTCAAGGACCTAGGTGTGCTTATCTCCAACAATCTTTGCTCCAAAGTTCATTGTAGTAGCATTGCCAAAAAGCACTAAGAGTTATAAATTTAATTTTGTACAGTTTTTTTCCTGGAAATATTGTATTGTTAATTAGAGCTTATAAATCTTATGCTAGACCAATTTTAGAGTATTGTTCAACCTTTTGGAATCCCCACCACATATCTGATACCAATACAATTGAGCAGATCCAGAAGTATTTCATGAGAAAAGTCTTGCACTCTTCTGTACACAATAGAATTCCCTACGCTACTAGGCTCAAAATTCTCGGTTTGGATAACTTAGAACTGCTCTGCTTGCGGTCAGACCTAGGTATTGCATATAAAATTATATGCAGTAATGTTTTACCTGTAAATGATTTTTTTTTTGTTTTAATCGCAGTAATATATATGTTAACAACCACTTTAAACAATGTAAATTGTTCCAAATTCGACTGTAAAAAGTATGACTTTTGTAACAGAATTGTCAAAGTCTGGAATGTGCTATCTGATTCAGTTGTTTCAGCTACAAATTCTCATAGTTTCAGTCGCAAACTGACCTCCCTGGACCTGACATCATATCTAAGTGGTCAGTAGAGAGGGTGCATAAGTGCACTAATGTGCTTATTGTCCCTGTCATTGCATTTTTTATTCTTGTATTCGTGTTTTTGTTATTGTCTGACAAATTCTAATAAATAAATAAAATAAAATGTTATTTAGTTTGGTAATAAAATGTCTGCAAGCAAACAGCTAAACTCAGAGAGCATCAAGGACTCCAAGTTCAACTCTGAACTATATATATTGTCTTCTATTGGAAATAAAATGTTTGTTCAGAAACATCTCAGGTTTAGGAAAAACAAAAAATAGGAGTTTGGAACTCATATGCTCAGTTGTTTATTGTAATGGTATATGGGAATGACCTAGGGAGACAGGGAAGATAAAGAACCACAAACTAGACAGCAAGCAGACTTAGTGGCAGCTTAGTCCCCAAAAGGAAAGGGTACAATGTAAATATCTCAGAAAGGACTGTCTCTAGTACGTTAAATTGTAATGGTGAGTGGAGAGAGAGTTGCACTTTGAGTTTTAAAAGATTCTGTTATTGTAACTTTACAGTGAAGTTGACGCTACAGTAGTACATCTGGGTATATGCCTTGTCTGGACTATCTGATGAGGTTGACAATTATTAATTTATATGTAAATGAATACTTTTGAAAGGTAAGCCACACTATCATTAAGGATGTTGCAACAGAAGTATTTTCCATAGTCTGGAACCCTTGTTGCTTATTTCGGGCCTCAATCCATATAGGAAGCTTTTTAAATAATTCCTCTCATTGGGGGGGGAGGTGGAGGCAATGGCCACCCTGGGTGGGAAGAGGAGACCCAGCCTGCAAATACATTGCCCTCTTGCAGTTCTAACAGGTCACCACAACATACAGTTCGAACAGGTTACCACACAGGCTGTGTGTTTTCTCTGTGCCAACCTTTTAACTGAGCCAACCTTTCTTCAGCTTTCAGGGTTCACACAATACGTTAGGCTAAAAATATAGTTGACTGTGTTAGCCCTCATTGTATGGTGTGAACCCAGTGATAGAATTTTGATACAGAAAGCTAAATTTTCCTAGTTTCATTTCCTGCAGATCCTAGTAATTCTATTTTTTATACCATCCTTCTCAAACAGGAATTGCTTTAGCCATCCAGATTTTTCCGACAAGATATAAAATTTCTCCTCTCTTCATTTCCTCTTTTAGGCTCCCAAAATATATATATATATAGGACATACTCATTGTTATTTCCAATCT
This sequence comes from Cerberus rynchops, assembly GCA_032468195.1. Lineage (NCBI taxonomy): Eukaryota > Metazoa > Chordata > Lepidosauria > Squamata > Homalopsidae > Cerberus > Cerberus rynchops. The sequence goes on from JANHFJ010010564.1 coordinate 103,343, forward strand.
GACTGGAATGTTGAAAAAAAATGATGTAAAGGAGGTTGGAATTGTTCATTAGCAGATAGCTCTCCAACAACTGAACAGAATGGAGCCAAATTTGGTGTGGAAGAAGAAAACGGGCCCAATTAGGTTGCATGTCTTGGAGTATTGGTCATAGCTCCATTCTAAGACCCGGCTCCCTCCTCTTTCAGTCACAAGACCCGCCGCAGATGCATCTTGCCCCTTCTTTCCCAGTACATATAAGCACAAAACTGTGGGCCCTGTTGGTTAATGGACTGGAAATAATTCTAGAAGCAATCTATGCCTTCTTTCTGTACACCTTATTTAGGTTTAGGTGCAGCTACTGATTTGTCATAGTTCTCACAAACCTAAGGCTAAGGAGAATGAGGGCTTGTAGAAAAAGGGGGTATGTTATTTGATTCAGGCTGCAAAAATGCAATCTGTAGCAAAGAGGGACCAAAAATCTTATTCTTTGATGCCTTCCTGTGACCATCCAGATATTTGCTCTCCAGATTTGGTAGCCTTAGCTTAAGACTCAGTAATTCTCATTTTGAAAAGTACATGCGGAAAGTTAGAAATACTACAAGTCTGCCTCATTGGCTTTGCATTCTTCCATTTACAGACAACATCGTTGGAGGGACTTTCCATATACAGTCACTGACCCATGATTAAATAGTAGGAAAAATGGATCATATTTCCCAACCCCCAAGACACCAAAATCTAGTAAATAAATATATTCCTCCTACAGGTGGCTGAATCAGAAGTCAAACAGATTCATACAATTACCATTTGGCAAATAAAAATTAAAGGCTATAATAGAAATATGGGGATTTCTTGCAAAACTCAATAGATTGCCAATTTTCTAAAATTAAAAGGAATAAAGTTTCTATTTGAAAGATTGTTCTATTTATTTAATAACATTTAAAAGTCACCCAGCTCTATTACAACTCTGAGAGATGTTTAATATACAAAATTTAAAATCAAGCAATTCATACTGTCTGTTGTAACTTTTGGTGAGTGTGAGGAAAGAGCTAAAGACATATTTGTAACTTTTGTCTCTATGGAACCTGATTTTTCTGATTATTCTGTATCCATGTAATAAAGTGCACAGATGAGCTTTCTGGAATTGTGTTCTCTCTTAACATGTTGGACTACAGCTCCCATCACATGGACTTAACATAGTTTATTATGATGGGTATTGTCCAAAACATCTAGAAGACACCAGCATGGAGAAAGCGGGGTTAACATGTTAGACTAGTTTCATTTATTATGTTAAGCCAAGGTTTGTTTAACTATGGCTTATCAAAAAACCATAATTCACTATGTTTATGCAATCCAGCAAAATGAGCAAATAAAACAAATGACATTCTGTCTTAATGTTTTATATGTCAAAGTCTAATTAGATCTATGAATTTCAATAGTTTATCTTATTTTTCTCATCTCATTTTAGTTTATCTCTAGTTTATCTTTAGTTTATCTCTACTTTATCTCTCTCCGGCCAATTTTTCTCATAGGGCTATTGTAAAGAAGGAAAGCTACATGGGTTTTTTTGGAGGAAGAAGAAAATAAAATGCCATGAATGGTATTATATTAAATTATTAAGTTTCAGAGTCCAATGGAGCTTACTCATACAGACGCACACAATTCTTCTACAGGTCCAACTTTACAGGATTGGTAGTGATTACTCTTGCATCTTGATGTGATAGTGATACTTCTTTCCAACCTTGCTAAAGACTGGTAATGCCATTGCATCTCCCTCTTAGGCATAATTAGAGCATACAATCACTCATGTAGCTGCAATGCAATGAATGGCTTTTATATAATACATCATTTTATTGTTTGCAAAAAAGAAGAGAAGATAAATAATTTATATGAATATTCATAACCCCTAGACTTGTTCAACCTTTTTCTGACTGTTGTATAATAGACATGAGTTGTTAAAGCACACACCTTCTTTAATTTTCTTTTAGAAACATGCCATGTCTTGCCTCCTACTTGCTGACACTGAAAACCCCTAAGATTAGGAGTGACATAGCTTTACTAGAGGACAGTTGGTCTATTGAGCTAAAGACGCTTCAAGATCTCTGTACCAACCAAAATTCTGGATGGGTTGTTTTAACAGCGCCATTTAAGACATAGCCTGAACTTATATTTTAAAAATAGAAACCGCAATTTTTATTAATAGTTTTATTACTGAGTTTCTCTGCTTTGAACAATCCACGCCTCCGCCCCACTGAGCTAAATCAAGAGGGTGAAACCGAGACCAAGTGAGGCCCATTCAAAGCTGATCCATTTTGCATCCCGCTGCAACTTATAGATTATAGAAGCAATCCTGTGTAATATGCATTGTAAAGGTCAAAATGGCAGATTTTGGACATACTTTTATTTATCAAATTTATAGACCACTTGTTACATAGTGTGAGGCAACATAAGGTTCCCTAAGCAACCACTTGCAGGTTTGAAAAGCAGCTAAAGTCCTATAAATGAACGCTTTCTCGCCTAACCACATTGACTTTCCAAAGATGAGAAGAGAACGGCTACATACAAACATCTTCAAACCCAATCTTTTTATAGAAATCATCTACTATAAAAAGGTAGATGTAGATGAGTAGATAGTCGATGATTTCTATAAAAAGGTTAGGTTTGAAGATATTTGTATGTAGCCATCCTCTTCTCATCTGCATATATACCGGTATATGCATCCTTGCAAGCTAATCCATTGTCATTCTTGGTTCTACCCTCAATGAAGCATTAAGAACTTGCTATGATGGGCCTGGGGGAATACTTCATATCATCCTTCTTCCATGCCTTTTTTATTGTCAGGAGCTTTCTGTGGTGGATATCATAAGCTAAACCCATTATATCCTCTCTTTCTATAACAACTGACTATCGTGGTATTTCTTGAGCTACTTCTTTTTTCGCTCTGTTATATTTTTAACTAAGGCTAATTCAATTTCACTTCAGATTCCAAAACCACATAGCTTCATACTTCTTTCTCAAGGCCCTCACCCAACCAGGCAATTTTAACACCATGTGGTCTTGTAATGGGAACTTGCGAATCAGGAAAATCAATATGAAAACTCAATGTAACTGCTTAAAATAAAGCATTTCAATTCTCTGTTATGAGAAACTATATGTATTGGAAACCCAGGAGGTTTAGAAACAAGAAATGAAATTAAAATGGAAAAAAATAAGCTTAGAAATTTCATATACAGTGAGTTCTCAGTTTTCTTGATTTCAGCTGAACAGACTTTGCATGGTTCAGTAGACCAAATTCTAGCAAAATTCCTGCGATGATGTTACTATGCAAATAATGTAAATTAAGCAAAAAGTATCATTTGCATTGCCACAATAGTTTTTTTTTAATTTCCTGGACTTTGTTATTTCATCCATCTGCTGAATTAGTCCACCAAATTATGTTTTCACAGTACATAATTTATGTTGTTACTGAAGCAATAGAACAATAACCGATCCTATGCCTTTTTACCGTAAGAGAGACTATACACAGAAGAATATAATAAAATGATATCAACATTATACAATAGTGTCCCTCTATTGTGAAGATAAATTTTCTACAGTATTTACAAGAAACACACATAAGTTAGAACTAGTGATGTAAACCTAACATGGAAAAAAATACCATGTGATACGAATTGTGGTGTGGATGTACATTATTGTTGCAGCTGAGAGCAGTTCTAACAGGTTAAGCAGTTTCTTGGACAATTACATTTCTTTCTTTATTTGATTGACTGAGGTCCTACTTTTCTATTCACTCAAGACCTCAAGTGGCTAGGAAAACTTGAAATACCAAATAGAGGATAAAATGGGATATATATGTAATTTTCACAGCATATGGTAGAAATGCACATGAAATGACAGCTAAGGAGGATTTCGCCTACAAAGCATTTTATTTTCTAAGAATGCTAATAGTGTCAAGAGGCACTGTTGGTGTTAGATCTGAAATCCCAGTGCGTTTAGGCTAAAGAAAACACTCAGACGTGGGTCAGTATAGATGACCGCGAGGGTGCCCTTTATTTCTCGCTCGCGAGTAAAACTCACGATGTGCCGACAAAAGCTAGAGATGCAGGCGGGCTGCTTGTTTTATATCTTCCCGCGGCTCTGCCTGTCACTTACTTCATTGGCTGGTGCGTCCTGTCCAATCAGGACTCTTCGGGCCGGCAGCCAATCAGCTGTCGGCCCGTAACGCAGTGCGGGCGGACCAGAGGGAAGACTCTGCCCGCACATGCACAAACATAGCAGTTGGAAATACAGGGAAGTCTATTCAGGCTGATGCTTTTCTTTGAAGTACACTGGTTTCCCATTAACTTTTAAATTTTAAATAAATTAATTAGGTAGGGCAAGTGTCCTTACTATGTGTACAGTAAGGAACTTGTTAGGGGGGCACATCCTTCAGATATCACACGGAGAATTGACAATTAAGGATGCTACTACAACAGCAGATATCTGTGCTGTAAAACTTGAGATCGTACCAAGAACAGTGCTGGTTGACTTGTGCCTCTCAGGTGCTCAGTGTTCACACCCTGTTCCCAGTGTGCAGAAAAGCTACCATCCTTTTCCTGAGAGCAGGCAGAGAGCCAGGAAGGTCTGCTGGGCCCATCCCACTAGCCACAATCTGGAGGCGTGGTGCAAGGATGTCAACTTCCTCTTAGCATTTCAGAACCTTCAGCTCCAAGGTTGCTACTGTTCCCTCTTCTTAAGCAGAGGGATGAGTCGCTGTAAAGAATACCTGAAGGGTTTTCTAGCCCAGGTGGAAGCTAAGGCCAGGCAGGAGAAAGGATACCTAGCTGAGGAATTCCAGGTGAGTGAGATCTATTTCTCTGGAAATGAAGAGCGGGGCCTCAGGGAAGCTGTGAAGTAACTTGTGCTGTCCCTGTCAGTACCTATTTCTCTCTTTTTTCTACAGCCAAAGGTTTGTCTTTGCTAGGAGAGAAGCAGCAGAAAAGCTATTTGTTGGGTTTTGTTTCTCTTTCTCCCAGTTTTCCAGTGCTTTGATTAGGTACCCAGCAAACAGAAATTCAACAGCTGTTCCTGGCTCTGTGTTTCTGTTCCAAGAAAGATGCACATGTTGAGTTTTTGTCTGACCTACAAAATGTACACATGCCTTTTTCCCCCATACATACGAAAGAAAACAGGATGGTGGTGGGTGCACAACTGACTTGGTAAATGCTTCTGTGGAATTGGCCTGCTGAAAAATGCCTTTTTGCTCATGTATCACTGCATACTTTTTGTTATTGAAGGGCTGATGTGCTCTTGTATGAAACCTAGCCTGATGTCTATCTTGCGAAGACTGTCGGGTCCTTTTGCCAAAACTAAGGGGAAAATGAAGATGATCCCTCTACAGTTGGTCAATAATTATTCTTGAGGTTAAATGGCCAGGTGATTTGGGGAATCCCTAGTAGTTCTTGGACCGCACTTCAAGAAATACTACTCTAGTGAAATTTATATGAGCACATAAGAAGCTGTGATCCAGGATATTTGTAACTCATTGATTTATTCATTTGTTCGTTTTAGTTCAACCATTTCTGTCATAATTTCTGTAGGATGCAAGCCATCTTTCTATTCCTCCCTGTCCTTTGCAAGATAATACTGAATTATAATATATTGCTTTGACTCCTGCTTTGTCAAAAAAATTTACAGATGCAAACTGTGGTACTATCCTGAAGCCCATTTGATTCTTAAACCTTCTGCAAATAATCTTGAAATCTGGCAAAAGTACTAATGCTACAATAGAAGTTGCCAGCCAGTTTATAGAATAACAAAATAGATGAGGAGTGTGATCCAAAATTCTGTCATTTTAAGGTTGGAGGACTGATTTAACTCCATACTGCAGGCATAGACACTAAGAAGGGAATGCTAGAAACCAGCAATTTTAGATTTGTTCTCAGCCACTGATGCACTCATTTCAACATTATGGTTGGAACCTCTTCCTCTCTAGATGTTGTATGTAGCCACTTACTTTAAAATGTAGTAATGGTGCCCTGCTGCACTATTGAGCAGGACTTTGCGTTTCTGCTTCAAAGAACGCCAATCATTCCCAATCTCATTTCAGAAAATAAGACAGGAATGATTCAGAGGAAGGGGCTGTGGAATTATATTTGTGTGGGGTCCTTGGTGCTCTCTGAGCTTGGTTGTTTTCCCACAGATGTTTCATTACCAAACTAGGTAATATCATCAGTGCTACCTAACTGATGCTACCTATTTTGGCAATGGAACATTAAGAAAATAACCAAGCTCAGTAGGCATCAAGGACCCCACAATTCAACTCTGAGCTACAAATATTCTCTTCCATTAGAATCATATTCGTGGAATCTCTTCATATTTCCTGGAGACAAGTTGAAAAGGGATGCACTGGATTGTATCTCCTCTTTCTGTGATTCCCCCCCCCCAAAAAATAAATAGAATGCTTTCTTTAGGGATTGTGAGGGACAATTTGTTAGAAATCAATGGCTGTGCAAAACGAAGAGTAGATTATGCTGTACTCTGAAAATCTGAATATGGATTTTTCTTTGAGACTGTAAGTTTCTGGCACACAAAGCCAGCAGGACTTTTCCATGCTCAGCTGGACAACTGAAATTATGAATCCTTCTAAGTCCTCCAGCATCCCAATTGGCTACTGCACATCATGTGCCAAAATCTGCTGAAATTGGTCACTTTATGGGGGAACTGACTAGAAAGGCTCATTAGATTGCTTGGCTCACTTAGAGAGATGGGTAAATACAGCCAGCTACATTTGACCATAAAGGGCCACATGCAGGAACCCTCTATATTTTATGAGTCATATTTTGGTCCTTGCAGTGCCAGCTACATTTTAAGAAGTATAGTTTTCCATTCTGTGTAAGAAATCCTTACTGATCCATCTTGCAAATTCAAAATTCCCTTTATAAATTGAATATTTAATACCCGTTCTGATTGCCAGCCCTGTGACAAGTTGATAATATTATATGTCTACAGTAATACCTCAAAGACTTGCCAGTCTTGAACCGAATTTTTAAAAAAATGCTATTATAAAGGGTTCACAAAGAAAGCCCTAACTGATAACATGGATACATTCCATTTAAATTCAGGTTCAAAATGTCATTCAACCTGTTTGGTCAGCAGCCACACAGTATGTACTGGATTTAAAAAATGAGTACATTTACAAACATGGTCCTGCATTAAATCATTTGGGAAAGGGTTGCTTTGCATAATGTAATCATATCCTGCTAGGAAGCAGATGGAGCAATGGGCTTATTTATCTGTACTGCACGTAACATTTAGGAATGTTCAGCTCCTCCTAACTTCCTCCTATAAACACACTGGCTATATAGTAAAGCATGTTGGAGAAGGATAGACTATGCAAACCTGGTTCACATATTAGAAATCTTGACTTCAAGGCTAATAGACCTAATCAAATAGCCTGCTGATTTAAACCGAAAAAGGAAATGGAAATATTTCCCAACTGGTTTTCGTATACACACACATGCACACACACACGCACACACACACACTCTCACACACACACAGACTAGACAGTAAAATAGAAATATGTCTGCGTGCACATTTCTATTTCACTTTTAGCTTAGAGGTAGAGGAAGCAGAGACTGTATGTACTGAAGTTTTATTTTATTTATTTATTAGATTTTTATTCCACTTTAATTATTACTTTGTAAATAATGCAAGACAGCAAAACATATTTAATATTCCTCTTCCTCTTATTTTCTCCACAACCATTGTTCTGTGAGATGAGTTGGACTGAGAGAGAGTGACTGGCCCAAAGTCATCTATTAGATGACTGTCCCAAAGTTATGTTGGAGTTATCTGTAAACTGAGAACACAGCAATATATAGCTTTAACAAATAAATAAAGACATGCTTTGAGATACAGATCCTTTTTAAGTCCATGTTCCTTCACCCTGCATATGGTCAGTTAGGCTTCCTATTCCACCGAGAGACTTAAAGTGATATCAAGGCAGCCCAGTTTCCCGGCCAGCTGCTGAGATCTCTACAAGCTGCAGCATGTTTGAACCTCCATTGCCCAGCCACATGAGGCTACTCACTATGACTGTTCTCCAAGACATTCACTCCTCCTCATATATAACCCGATTCTCTTCCTGAAGACTTTCCAAAGAGCCTTTGGAATACATATGAACCTTTTCAAATACTCGTCATGTTGTTCTGTGAATGGCCAGTAAAAGTACAGAGAATTAGAGAACTGGAGCCAATTTCTATAAGGATTCATCAAGTGTTTAAATCCAGCTTTCACCAATTTTCAGGTTGAGGATGAAAGGAGTATTAGCCTAAGATGTCTGGAAGGCACAGAGTTTAGAAAAATTAATTCAAATGATGTCTGCAATGTCCCCCCCCCACCTTTAAAAAAAAATAATTTTAAAGCTTGGCTATTTCCAGTTGAAAACCAGGCTGAAAATGGGCCAAAAAACAGGCCATGGGGGGGTCCCACAGGCCCCATTTTGGCCAGTTAAGTGCTGCAGGAGGCATCTCTCCTGTCTCCCCCCCCTTGCCCACCCCACCCTG
>JANHFJ010010564.1:124217-138277 GCA_032468195.1 Cerberus rynchops
TCCATCCATATCTATCTATCTATCTATCTATCTATCTATCTATCTATCTATCTATCTATCTATCTATCTATCTATCTGAATTCAACTATCCATCTCTGTCTGTCTAGCTATCTATCTATCCTTCCATCCATCCCTCTTTATTAGCCATCACCCATCTCATTATCTAAGTGACTCTGGTTCATTTACAGATAAACCAAGTTACATATTGGGTAGGTAAAGTTACAGCATAAGCTACAATGGAAAGGCAGCTTTCACTGCAAAGAAAACCACGTTTACCATCCATGTTTTCATCTTCCCTGTAGAAGATGCTTATAAACGTCTTCCTGCTTTCACTTTTCTTAGCAACATGGATGTCAATCAACATGGTGTTTCATCTCGAAATACTGTCTGTATATATTGGTTGCTAAGCCCCATAACATTTTCCTTCTTGAAGAAATATTTCAGGTTTATTGCAGAGCAGAGTTAATCTTCTCGACTGAATTAACCTGGGTCATCATCAACATCATCTATCTTACATTTAGCAGTCTCTTTTTTTAGGCTACAATTTACTAAACTGATTTGGGATTGAATCAGATTGCTTATATTTCAGTGGGAGCATTTCACTGCTATAAGGCTTTGGAAATGGAAATAGCTTGCTTTTCTCCTGGATTTAATGGGGTGGCTTATGGAGTTGCAGAATATATACAGAGAGGCGAATATACTGAGAGGAGTGAGAATATATTAAATTATCTTGTAGTGGCCTATCAACCCAAGTCTACCATCCAGACACAGCAGCAGTCACAAATTCTTAATATTTCCAATAAGAAGCATCATAAATTACATATGTATCAGGGCTGAGCCATAGGCGACAGTGAGAAAAAGACTGGGACAAGTCAGAACCAATGGGGAAATTAGGATGCAGGGTGAATAAACAGAATGACTGAGGGAACTAAGTATGTCTAGTTTAATGAAGAGAAGGCTTAGGGGTAATATGATAGTAATGTTCCAGTACGTGAGGGACTGTCACAGAGAAGAGGGGGTCAACATATTCTCCAAAGCATCTGAAGAGAGAACAAGAAGCAATGGGTGGAAGATCATTAAAGAGAGGTCCAACCTAGCATTATGGAGAAATTTCCTGACAATGAGAATAATTAATCAGCGGAGCAACTTACCTTCGGAACTCGTGGGTGCTCCAACGCTGGAGGTTTTTCAAGAAGAAACTGGGCAGCCATTTGTCTAGAAAGATGTAGGGTCTCCTGCTTAAGTAGTGGGTTGGTCTACAAGACTTACAATTTCCAATTCTAGCATTCTATATCCTATGACTAGCTATGGATGATAGAGCATACACGAATGCTCAGGAAGTTCTTGTGACTCAAACCTGGCTCAACTGGAACAGAAAATCTTTACACTACAATTTGTTCAGGAAGAGTGAATGGCCAGCCTGGAAATACTTTACTGAAAAGCTGTCAGTTTCCATTTAGTGACTTGCCATATAGGCATGAGTAGATAGAACTATCCGGAGAGATGCTCTTGGACAGTATTTTCTATTTTCAGCATGCAAACCTGTGCTGTGAGCTTGAGGGCTGCATGAGGATAGTGATAGTGGGTGGTGAAATTGACAAGACTCAGAAAACTGGCAAATATCCATTATGGCAATAACACATGCAACTTCCTTTCTCTAAAGCCTCTCATATGGGATATAAGCAAATTCTTATCTTTTATAATTGATATTTTGCCAGATGGCCCTTAAAATCCTAGCACTGCTAAGAGCTTGTTCATGTACATATGATAACATTTCTCCACATTTAATGGACGGAAACTCAGTGTGTAAATTGAAATGCATTGCACTTGGGCTTTTAAGAAAGTTGTGATCGTTATCGCTATCAATAATGCAATGAGTGCTAAGCAGAGATTTTCCTGAATTCTATCTCTTGCCCACTCTCCACTCCCAATATATCAGTTTTCATTCAGTCTGATGAAAGCATCCTGCATCTGGTTGGTAAGTGATTCAGGTTAGCTCTAAAATAATTGGGCGAAACTGCTTTTAGAAAAATCCCTGGTTGTATTTGTGATATTCTTCCCAAGGACAAAAGACAGGTAGAAAATGTCTCCAGGCTGACTGGAGTCTATCCTGCAAAGGAATTGAAGTTGTGAACTAGAGGTGGGGCAGAGGGGGTTGCATGCAACAGATCTTCAAGTTTAGAAATGAGCAAGCTACTGAAACTTGGAATAAAGAGGTTTCAACCTAATCAAATGCTGCTGCAATCTCTTAAGAGTGTGGGTTTTTTTTCTTTTCTTCCTGGCATTCTTGTCACAACATACGGGCATACTGGGAAAGCAAGAAAGTGCTTTTTGAAGCATAGCTATGCGATATAAAATCTATTGGTGATGTCGTTTTGCTCTCCAAATTCATGGGGACCTAACCCTAACCGGATCTGCACACCAAAGGGATTTTCCCATGTATTTTTCCAGGAAAAGTAGAGAAGGCAGTCTCGTAAAGCCAGAGCCCTCCCAACATATCCATGCATTACAAATCTATTTGCGATACGTGTTTTGCTCTCTGAATTCATGGAGACCTAACCCTAAGTGGATTTGTACCCCAATGTTATTTTCCCATGTGGAGGCAGTCCTTGAGAAATGACGAAAAAAGCATTTTGGAAACCATCATTGTTTCAGCATATTGAGTGGTAACTGCTTTGTGGTTGTGTATTGCATAATGATGTAAAAGGGGTTAACTGAATAAGTCATGGATAAATTAACCATTTAAGCACAACTTAATATATGATCTCTGAAAATTGGAGGTGGTGCTTTCCTGGCCCAGAGTCTCCAGCCCCACCTTCACCAAAAGAAAAAGCGATGAAATATACTATTTTTTGGTAGTAGGATTATCTGCCTTCTAGCTAGCTCTACTTTTGGTTTAGCTGGTGAGACCTTAGTTGATAATACACTTCCTGCACTCATATTTCCTACTCTTTCAGTCATTGTGCAAATTGAGCAAACTAATTGATACTGAAGTGTGTAAACTGCCTGCTGAAATTTCAAGTTCGCAGTGTCTGTTGTCTCCAGAGAATGAAGAACTACCTCATTGCTTGCAGCCTCTTCTATGTAGGCAATAGTAAATTGTGTGGGAGTTGTAAGATAATGGCACCTTCAAAACCATTTCTTAAACTAATTGTTGGCAGGTCCATGATTGCCTAAAAAGGAAACTACTTGTCAGTGTAAGTCAAGAATGTTACATTATCTGGACACCTGGTAGTTTGATTTGCTGCTGAGAACAAAGCATACATACAGACTTGCACTTCTGCAAATTTGTGAATATATAGTCCAAGTTATATTGGGCATGGGGACAGTGGTGAGCACTATTGTGTGCTTCTTCACGGCTGTATAAATGCATATTGCTTCAGTTCTTGAGTTACCAGAAATGTCTGTTAACATAATTTGCACCTACAGAAACTGTATTCTGCATCAATAAGATTTGTTGCGATGTCCTCCACATTTTAATGTAGGATAACGTAAAGGCAACAGTTGGTGAATTCCTTCCTTGGTTGGATTTCCCTCCCACTTTGGATTAGCTGCCAGCAAGAAATAAACCAAGTATCGTTTAATGGTTGGATGATCTTGAACAATTTTAAGTGGGTTCTTAGGAAGAAGGCTGGAACAACCTTTAGAACTGTTCAAGTGACAAGATTATTGGTGTGGATATGCTTCATGCTGATAAATTATCCTTCAGGCTATTTCTGAACCCTGGTCCAGTAGTCTTCTGGAAACCTATTTTCATGTTTAAAAATAATTTGGCTGACACACTGGTAGAGCAGCGGAGATGCAAGGTATAGCACAGCAACAGTGAGCTCACTTCTGTTTCCTCCTGTGCCATTTATCTTCCTCAGTGGCCTATCAGCTGGTATATTTCTGGACACAGGAAAACCATTGGAGAGCAGGTATCGACAGCAGACAATGGCAACTGAACGAATTGAAGCTCTTTGCTATATCTTCACTATCATCAAGGAGATAAGCCAATACTTAGTGGGGTCTTAAATTTGTTCTTAAAATTTTTATATGACTTATTTAAATTTTAAATTTATTATAATGTGGCCTGGATTTAATTTTTCTTAAACTGTTTTTAACTTTTCTATGTATTTCTTTTTAAATGGCTATGCACCACCCCGAGTCCCTAGGGAGGGGGGCGGTATACAAATGTATGAAAATAAAAATAAATAAATATGTATATGTATATATGATTCTACTTCTTCAGAACTAAAGCACTTTTAAGAAATCAATTCAATTTCCATATTTTTCACATGAATGTTCATTAAGTGGCTCTATTTGCACGGTAATAATTAAATGACCCAAATAAAGGACAAAAGTGAGTTTTTGAAAAAAAATAAATCTAAAGGGCAGCTTGTTGTGTTCCATGCATGCGCGGGCAAAGTTTCCACTCCGGTCCGCCCACACAAACTATCGAACCGACGGCGGATTGGCTGCCGGTTGGACGATTCCCATTGGCTGGGACGCCCAGCCAATGGGAAGTGTGACAGGCGCCGCCGCGGCAAATTATAAAACCGCGGCTCGCCTGAAATTCCTCAACTTACGACCTGCAAAAAGCTCATTGTGAGTTTTGCTCACGGTTAGCTAATAAAGGGACCCATCGTGGTCATCCAAATGTACCCGCACCTGATGTATTTTTTGGGCTAGAGAGTCTGGGTTTTTGGCTACAACACAGCTGATGTCTTCCATTGTGCCTTCCTCACAGGGTGTGGACAACAAGAGATGCTACATCGCTACTCAGGGGCCTCTTGCCCATACAGTGCTTGATTTCTGGCGTATGATTTGGCAATACAAAGTGAAGGTAAGTTGTAGCACTGATCTGCATACTCTATAGCACAGGATATTAGGTAGGAAAAAAGGAGAAGGAATTGAGGTATTCTGAGAAACCCACAACCCTTAAAATGTACAGTACAGAATTGCCAAAGAGAGTATGGCTGGTTTGGTGCCAGTATTTCTGATGAAAAAGAGTTTATTTTACTTCACTGAGATAATGGCAAAATAAGATTAAAAACTGTGTTGTTTCCAATATCATCTGATCACCTTTGAGAATTGCTCTAGAAAGGATCCTTCCACTCTGTGAGTTCTCCTGCCTTCCTCTACATGTTTGTTATTATAAATTACAAAGGTGGTTTTTGACAATATCTTTCTTTGCAGGTGATTGTCATGGCTTGCCGGGAAGTAGAAATGGGCAAGGTAAGAGCTAGTAACAGAGGAACAGTATTGGGAAGCTAGAAAGCTTATTTCTGCTTTCCTTCAGCCTTATGGCTTGGTGGAGAAAGTATTGTTGGAATTTTAATTAATCTCCTTTCTTTCTTTAAATTTTTTTTCAGAAAAAATGTGAACGTTACTGGCCTTCTGCAGAGGAAGCCCTGAATTCTGGACCCTTCTCCCTGAAACAGGTGAGATGATATATCTGGGCAGGCAGCAAACAATGTGAGAAGAAGGAATTCAAGCCATAGCAAGCTACATTGCTTCTAAGTCTAGCAGAGACTTAGAAGCACACCATTCACTTGATTAAGGATCAAGTTTTCTCATTCAGAAATTCTGGAAATGTAATTAAGAGTGAAAGAAATTGCCTGGTTAGTTCAAGCCAATCCACCATTCAGCCAGCCAGATAGAAGTTCTCAGGTAGGTCATTAAAAAAGATAGTCATTCCTGGTGTTGGAAGAAATATCTTCCAACAGAAGATATTTCTTCCAGAAATATCCATCTGGGTTCAGTTCCAAGTGGGGAGAAAGACATGTGGAAGCTGATTGGAAAGATGGTTTATTGATGGACAGGACCACATGGGTTTTAGGTCCTGAGCAGCTGACCACGTGGAGTTGAGAGGGAGAGGTATTTATACCCTTTCTTGGGCTTGAGCTTTCTGTTCCTGTGCAAGAAATGTATACTATTGGTTGTCAGACTCCCAGGGGGCTAGGTAGGGGTCATAGCTAACTTTGTCTGAGATAAGTTTGGTTGAATTTGTCTGGGTGATGTAATATTCCCAGGTGATTTTGCAATGCAGTGAGTCCTGCTGCTAGATAATCCGATAATGTCCTGGAGAATCATGCCATCACCCTGGAGTGGAGGTCTTTTGTTTTGTAGATAGGCTGGTCCAGTCTTTCTCAATTGGCACCAAAATATCTTTTGGGGGCAGGGAGCTAGATTCTGGGTTTCTGTTTCCCTTTAAGATTTTTATTTCGCTTTTAAGGAAAATATTTTATCCTGCCTTTTTAATATTTCTTAAAATATTTCATTCTTCTAGGAGGGGGTTGGGTGCTAACTTTCTCACAATGAAACAATTTAGGTATTTCTCTGGGAATCCCACAACAAACCCCTCTCCAATGTTTATGGCATTGTTGAACTTTTCTCCAAATTTTATAACAAGGCTCAGGGAAAGATACAATTTATCAGCATCAAAATGCTAGTAGGGTCATTTTGAAACTTCCTGTAAAAGTAGTGTTTTGGTTTCCTTGAACCAAGACCACATTCACATTATTTTATCTGGAAAACATAAGTTTCAAAACTTTTCAAACCCATAAACTATTATTTAATTAAATCATTTGTTGAGTTTATCTTCATTTCCTTATCTGGAGTAATTGCTTATCCAAGAAAATCGCTTCACAGGAAATGATTTCTATGTACAATCAAAACATAAGGAGAAAAAAGATGATCATCCACCAAAGAAACAAAGAGGAAAGATGTGTCTTTTCTCTTTTTGGAAAGAAATCATGTGAACAGTTGTAGTTTCCGTGGTGACATGCTTCTTTTCTCAGAAAAGCTCCAAATATTTTCCTGTTTAACCCAATCCTGGTTAAGAATTTAAAAGAAGTAATGTATGTTTTACTACATTCAGAGGTATTTGCTGCTGCTTTTGCAACATGGAAATGTAAGCAGATGATGTATTCCCAAGCTGTTTTGGGAAAAGAAAGGCCATTCATCCTTTGAGATCTAATGTCATAAGTTACTTCCTGCAAGGAGCAGACCTCAGGTTGCTCCTTGTGGAATCATTTATAATCTTTAATCTCTTTTAACATTAGATCAAGAGTTTATTTTTCAGTATACACTTCATATAAAAATCTGCTAGCAGAGCAGGATGTATTTCATACTTTGGGACCAGCTATTTCCTGCTTCTTCCATGATCTCCATTATGAATAGATATTTTTCTCTGGAAGATTAATCACCCTCCTTCACTTTATTTTACTTAATTCTTAGGCATTACTATTCCCAAGAAAACAGTTCCTATATTCCTATACAGAGATTTTCAGCCAACCAGCCTACACTAGCCTTTGGATTCTGAAGAAGCAGGATCTGAATTTTCGTGTTAGAGAAGACTCCTGAGCATATCACGGACAGCCAAAAAACAAACTGATGGATCATTGAATAAAGCAATCCAGAGTTCTCACCAGGCTCCAATTAGCTTACTTCAGTTCCATTATAGAAATACTCTGATTTTTGGGAATTGCTCTAATACTATGAAAGATAGAAGGTGAAGAAAAGAGGATGACTGGTAGCAAGATGGACTTAGTTACAGTGGTAATGAGAGCATACCTTGAAAACTTGAAAGACCAGGTTAGATCATCATGGAGAAAATCAATGGATGTGGTCATGTAGAGTCACATATGATTTGATAGCACATAATAAATGACCAGGCTGGCTGACCAACTGGCTGGCTACTAAAACTTTAATAACTGGTTAATTAAATTCTAGAGGCAGATTTTCCAAAATATCATAAATTTTAGATTGATGAAGCCCTGTCCTTGAGTTGGTGTTCAGCCACAGAAATCATATTTCTGTGTTTAGTCATAGAAGTCATATAACTGACAAAACATGGTCAGTCTATGCATAATATAGTAACTAGCATGGGGGGGGGAGAGAATATTTAAATACAAAGAAATAAAATACACAGTAAAATTTAAAAATTTAGATTTATTTTTTTAAAATAGCCACCAATATAGTAGAAAAACTATACTGTATACAAAATCTCTATCACAGATTAGCAATGAAACAAACATAACCAGCATATACTAATTAGATAGTGTTCTAGAAAATTAGATTGTTAGAAATCAGAATGTTTTAATAATATTAAAGGATAGAACAAGGATCAACATTAATGGAGTTCTAGAAATTCATTTATTCTTGGTCTCAAGTTTAAAGAAAGCTTCAATTTGAATACCTGCTTATTTTTTTAATCTTAAAAACATGTAAATTATATCTTGCTCTTTTATTTTTTTGCAGCATTCTATGCTAGAAAGTCGTATTGAAAGATGGACAATAATTTGAACCTGTATCAGTAGTTCTGATACAGGTCTACCATGAATAAATCTAGGGCAAGTGGGACACAAACACACACTTATTCTTTCTTTTGACTCATAGATAGTTTATATTCAGAATTTTTAGCCATGATCTGCATTAGAAAGATGGATGGAGATGCAATTTCCAGATTTTGATGGAGGGTACAGCAATTAAGTCTAAAGCACCCAACTTCCTAGAAACTGGATATCTAAGAAAGGTTGGTTAACCATCCTATTTCAAGAAGGCTTAGGAGCAAAATAAAAATCAGTCTCTGCCAAATTTGAAATCCAGGCTTGCCCCTTAACTTGACCCCCATCAAATTATAT
Source organism: Cerberus rynchops (assembly GCA_032468195.1). NCBI lineage: Eukaryota > Metazoa > Chordata > Lepidosauria > Squamata > Homalopsidae > Cerberus > Cerberus rynchops. Next base: position 132,845 of record JANHFJ010010564.1, read on the forward strand.
GTAAATGACAAACTGTTGCCAGATCAGCTGAAATCACTGCCTAGAATCCCTTAGGCTGCAGGCAGGGAACAAAAGATGGAATTGCTTCAGGCACAAAAATACTGCATGCCACAGCAAATACCAATTCCTTATCTAGAAGCTTTTCTACCTTTGAGATACACAAATGTGTATATATTCTTGTCTTCTGCTGACATTAGCATATCCATGGACAAGCACTGACAGCTTGTATTTCCACAGATATATCTTTCTAACTCTATTGCCAACAATCAATGTGATGCTTACTCTCTCCACAGCTAACAGTGGGGTTACCACAATACTACTGCCACTTCTCTACTGGCTGTGATTCTCCAAGGTTTTGCATGCTATGTGGCCAAGACTGTTTCTTATTTGTTTTCTAGATGAACCCCACCCCCTCACAGTACTTTATAGTGGCAGCATGCTTTAACTCAGACATAAGGAAGATCCCACGTTTCTAATTTACCCTCTTCTGTAGGAAATTTTCTTCTGCCAAATCCATCTATTTCTGAGGCTAGCTTTTCAATGCATCAAAAGCTCACCAAAGACTAATTAGAAGACTAACAAAGAATAGTGGTGGGGTTCAGATGGGAAGGAGTCTAGCCAAGACAACTGGAAACATGTTGGATTCTAATCTTCCCAGCACTTTTATAAGCTCACAAGCCATGTAAGTGTTTAGACTAGACCTAAAGTTGTTGCAAATTACTTACCACTGATTGCAATGTACAGGAAAAAGAAAGAAAAAAGAAACAAGCAAGAAAAATCAATAAATGTAGAAGACTAAAGGCAGATAAAGAAATGTATGTTTCTTTATTACTCTCAGTTCTAAGCAACTGCAAGCGAGATATACTTTTTTTAAATAACCCTAAAAGTAGTGTTCGAGATTGAGTTTAGGATGGTCATAACTATCAGTTAAAGAACAAAATTGTAAAAAAAAAACAAAACCCTTCACAATTCTAACTTTAGTTTGTAAGTAACTTATTCCCTCTCATTCATGTTGTAATAGTTGCACTAAGGCTGCCAGACAACTTTCTTTTCTGGAATTTAACTTGATTTATACGTGGGCCTGGATTTATTATGTTCTGCTCATTTCTACTCATTTCCCAAATGTTTTACAGCAAAGAAATAAATACAGATGTCTGGCAGCAACATGATAATGTTTTTTGTTCTTGACCAAATAGTCATAGGAAGTGTGTTTTAAAAAGAGAACGATTCCAGAGCTGTGGCAAGAAAGTTCTGACTTAAGTATCAGATGGGAATTATAGTAACAGATTTTTCAGCATGTCATTTGTCTTCTATAGGATGCTTCAACCAATAGACTATAAGTACATTATACAAAAATATAAATTTAAAAGAAAAAAATAATTTGTCTGATACTTGACAACATATCTTTAGACATTGCTTCTGGAGCCAAAACTGCCATGCCAATATTCATACAAAAGAGAATTAATCCAGGCGATAGGGAATACTCTTCACTTAAAATTCACAAACCCAGTAATCAGTGCAGATGCAGCTCACTTTATCTTCTACCCTGAGGAATATATGTGAAAGGCTGCTGGTGTTCTTCTATCTAGGCAAACATTCTTCTGTTGAACGGAGATTGCCACATATTTAACTCCAAAGTTCCCAAGACTAGGCATTTGTTCTTTAACATCATTGCTGCATAGCTTCTTTACTTACATGATGATAACAAATATTTTGAATAGCAATCTTATGTCTTCATTCTTATTCTCATTCCTACAAATATTGTCCTCATTATTTTCATAATTTAGGGATTCCATTCAGTATGTTATATCTATAGGTTTTCATCACCTGTAAAATGAATTGATTTTTGAAAAAAAGCTAGTATCTGCTATAGAAAAAGCAGGAAAGGGACTTGGGGGACAAAAAATAGATAAGGAACCTGCTGTATCCACGCATGCGCACAACTATTGAATGACCTAATGCTTTCCCAGCATGGGAAAGTATCCTGATTTAATTGGCTGTCAGGCAGGCAGCTTTTCCCTATAAAAGGGATCTGCCTGCCTTTAGTTGATCAGAGCTACAATAAAGAGTTGTCGCTTTACTGTTGGTCTGCCTCTGCTCATTCTTCAACCCACACAACACTGGTGATGAAGGTGGGATTTGAGAAACAGATCGGACGGAATCACTAATCAGCCATGAAAAAGAAAAAAAACACAAACAAACAGAATGGCTTCATCAGCTCCAGCCTTAACATTCACCCCCTACAACCCCAAGAAGGAAACTTGGGGTGTGTTCTTAGACAGATTCGAGTTCTTCCTCGATGGAAGCAACCTCGAAGACCTGCCCGAAAAGAAGAAACAATCAGTCTTCTTGAACTACTGCGGATCCAAAGTTTTTGCTATGGCAATCGCCCTCGTGGCACCTCAAATACTAAAGGAGGTATCCTGGTCGACCCTCATGACCAAACTGCAAAACCACTACGCGCCCCAACCATCAAAATTGTCCTGCCAGGGGACATTCTATGAGCGCAACCAGGAGGAAGGCAAATCTGTTTGTGACTTCCTTGCAGCCCTGCAGAGAGCAGCAATTCACTGCGAGTTTGCAGACCTTGATTGAACCCTCAGAGACAAGCTAGTCTTGGGTCTGAGGGATGACAAACTCAAGAGGAAACTAATGGCACGAAACACCCTCACCCTGCAAAATGCCATCGAGGAAGCTACTGCTGCAGAAGCCGCTTACAAGCCACAAGACCCAAGAAAACCAACGACCGTTCACCAGGCGACCTACAAAGACAACGAAGGGTCAGATTCTGCAGAAGATGGTGAGGTCCACCTCATAAAACCCATGAGGGGACCCAAGATGGCCATTGAGGGTCATAACACCATGTGTGGGAGCTGCGGCTGCAACCATGCCAGGCAACAATGCCATTACCTGAGTGCCATCTGCAGGAGGTGCAACAAGAAAGGGCACCTTGCAAGGGTATGCAGAGCCAACCTCCAAGGGCCACCAAACAATTCCTTCCAGGACTAATGATCCAACTCAACAAGGAAGCCGCAGTTCAGACAAAAGACACCAGAAGAAGGATGCTTTACTATTAAAGCATGGGCCAATCAAACCACGAGGGGAGAAGAGCCAAAACTGAAGCCAAGGAGACCCAAAATCAGGGTCACAGTAAAAATAAATGGCAAACCATGCAACATGGAGTTGGACACGGGCTCAGCCGTCACAATAATGTCCTGGAACAAAATTAAAGAACGTTTTCCTCATTTGCAAAAAAGAACCTAAGGAAGTGCCAGACCATATTAAAGGACTACCAGGAGAACACAATTCCCATCACCGGATGGGAAAATGTCCCTGTGAACTACCTGGACTTTAAAGGAGAGTTCCCCCTCATCATTGTCCACAGAAACCTTCCCAGCCTGCTAAGATTTGACTGGTTCGACATCCTTGGAATGGACGTGGAGTTGTCCACATCATCCAGGATGACGGAATGAGCCAGCTAATGGAAGACTTCTCTGATGTTTTTGACAGACAGCTCGGAAGGTACAAGGGAACCCCCAGTTTAGACCCTGGGGTGGCACCAATCCAAATTAAGCAATGCAGAGTACCCTTTGCACTCAAACCGAAGGTGGAGGAACAAATAGACAAGCTAGTAAAACAGGGGATACTGGAACTGGTAGATCATGCTCTGTGAGAAACACCCATAGTGACCCCCATTATGGGGTCCATCAGGCTGTGTGCTGACTACAAGTGCACCATAAATAAAGCCTTGCACAACATGCATATCCAGTTCCAGTCATGCCACCTCCTCCACTCCCTGGGGCAAGGAAATTGTTTTGCTAAAATAGACTTGGCACAGGCATACCAGCAATTGACTGTAGACCCCCAAACAGCTGAGGAGCAGACAATTATAACACATCATGGTGCCTTCAAATGCAACCGCTTACAATTTGGGGTCAGGGTGGCATCGGGGATATTCCAATCATTGATGGAGTGTCTCTTACAGGGCATCCCAGGAGTAATCCCCTACTTCGGTGATGCCCTAATTGTAGTCAAAGACCAGGAAGAACTCATCACGAGGCTAAGATCAGTCCTTCAGAGGTTCCTGGAAGCCAGATTGGAAGTAAAAAAATGACAAGTGCCACCTAACAGTAACCGAAGTAGAGTTCCTGGGATACCTGATCAATGCTGAAGGAATCCACCCCACATAGGAGAAAGTCAAAGCCATCAAACAAGCATCCACACCGACCAACAAAGCTGAACTTCAAGCCTTCTTAGGACTATTAAACTTTTATAGCATGTTTTTGAAACAGAAGGCAACCATAGCCGAGCCCCTACATTGCTTATTAGACAAGAGGGCATCAGGACTTGGGGCAAGAAGGAAGACACTGCATTCAAGGGGATTAAAAAACTCATATCTTCTAAGAGCCTGCTTGTCCAGTACAACAAGCAGCTTCCACTAACCCTTATATGCGATGCTTCACCCTTTGGTGTGGGAGCCATTCTAAGCCACAGACTCCCCAACGACAGAGAACCCCCAATCACCTTGAGGCAGAAGAGAAAGATGAACTAATCATATATCCATATATTCACATATATTAGTAGATAAGAGGAGAAACACTTATATCAAGAAATACTTAAGTCAATATTAATGTCTAAAGAAAAAGGGAAGTCTGCACGGAGCAAACTAGAACTAGAACAAAGTATACTCACCTATGCTTAACTTGAGAAATATTTCCTTTAAGGACAAGGTCACTCGAAGTAACAGATTTTGTAAGAAGGTGTAAGATATAGAAGGAAAACTTCCTCTTTTCATATATGCTTATGTATGGGCTTTTGGCTAAGGGGGGCTGACCTGAGTGTCAACAACCTACTCAGTCTTTTGCATGTGAATGCACTGGTCAAGGGTATACCCAATAAAGCAGTCTTGTTTCTCCATCTCCTTGTGGTGTTGCTTTCCTGAACAAGTTTTCCTCAACACCCTTTTTCTCCAGGACTATGTCACCTGTGGAGCATAACTACAGCCAGCTAGATAAAGAGGCACTGGCAGCTGTGGCTGGAATCAAGCGTTTTCACGAGTGCCTTTACGGATGAAGATTTCAGCTGATAACAGACCACAAACCCCTTTTAAGCATCATCATGGGTGACAGACAAACACTACAAGTCCTGTCGCCACAAATGACCAGGTGGACTGAGTTCCTGGCCTCCTACAATTACAAACTTTTCCTCAACCCGGGACAGCTATAGCACTTGCTGACGCCCTTAGCAGATGCCCCCTGAAGACATGCATCCAAGACCCCACACCCACTTCCCAAATGCTGGTGATCGAACGCTTGCCGGACAGCCCACTGACAGCCATAGATATCACCAGAGGAACAAAAGCTGACAGAACACTCTCGGTAATCCATAGACAGGTCTGCCAGGGCTGGCTGGACAAGCCACAAGGTGCTGAAT
>JANHFJ010010572.1:64576-74618 GCA_032468195.1 Cerberus rynchops
AATAAGTGGGTTTTGAGGGCACGTCGGAAACCCCGGAGATCCGTAATAGTGCGAATCTCCGGGGGGAGTTCATTCCAAAGGGAGGGCGCTGCCACAGAGAAGGCCCGAACCCTCGGGGTTGTCAGGCGACATCGTCCCGACGATGGAACCCTGAGGAGGTCAACCCTGTGGGAACGCACTGGTCGGCTGGAGGCTGATTGTGGCAACACTAACCCAACCTATGGGAGTTGACAGGGTAACTTTAGGTCAGTCACTATTTCTCAGCCCAATATACTTGGCATTTGGTTTTTGGTCACGGGGAAAAATTTAAAGAGAGAAACCTGTGGTTTTGCATGCCAGGTTTTTGCTATTAGAGGACATTGTGGGACATATCCACAGAATACAAATACCAAATAAATCTCTAATACATTGGTGTCTGTGTTTAGTCAAACTAGGTAGAGAACAATTCAGTGCAGGTAGCATGGTTTCCCTTCTGTCCCCATTCTCTGTGCTTTCTGCAGGAATGCCATAGGAGAGCTGTATTTGTATTTGCTTGAATAACATTATACTTCTCAGTGTAATCTGGATTATAGTAAAGAAAGTTTCTAGATTATGCATTCAAATAAAAGTGATCACACCATCCTTTCAGACATTCAGCATCAACATGTGGCTGTGAGAAAGTATAAATATATTATATGTGTGTATACAATAACTCCAATTGCAGTTCAAGAAAAAAAGATACCTGCTGATCAGAAATTTGGGAAGCACTGATCATTAATACTGATATCAAAGGCAGCAATTTTTGTTCTGTTTTTTCCATGCATTTTTTTAAAAAATGAAGATAATGGAAAATATCCATTGTAAAACACTTTGCCATAAATTCTGCAATTTAATTTTCTAGTGTTTTCCTATCCACCTGCCAAATACTTTCTGTTGCTTTTGAACAATTTGTCCCTTCTCTAAACCATGACCTTCGGGTTTTGTAAAATGTAAGCAAGGAGCCTGCCTACAGAACTTCAAAGGCGAATCAAGTGCCTCCAAAGCAACAATGGGAAGCCATGACTTCCAAGATGGCTCCCTAACCTTGCATTGCCCAATATGATTTTTGTTATTGTTGATGTGGCAACTGAATGGTGTTTGAAAAAGTATAATTTGAATGCCCATGAAAGGTGACCTGCTTTGTGTTTATGACCAGAACAAACACAGCTCCAAAGCACAATGTTTGTATTAACTTAACCACAGGTTGTCTCTCCTGTGCAAGTACTATGATGGTTTGACCACTGGGTGCTAGAACAGTGGTCATAAAGTTGTCCTTTAAAGAATAGATTTAAAGACTCTGATCCCTCTTCAAATACCCACAACCAGTTTTGCAGACCAATGGAAATAAGTTCCTTTGTTACTAAATTCTTATTACTTGTAGTACTAATTCTGTTCTATTTGGGCATATTTCAAATCAGTGTGAAATAAGTACTTCAGACATGTCTTTTCTGTTTCTGTGCATGGGTGAAAATACTGCTGCTTCACAGTTTATTTGTCTAATGTGGCTGTTTTAATTAGTAGCATAAAGGTGTTTTTGCTAAGTCAGAAGCATTTCCTCTAAAATATTTTTGATGGATGCTGAATTTTACAATTCATTTTCTCAAAAGGTCATGTATATTATTTATATTTTCATCACTTCACTATTAAACACTTGTTTTTTTGATAAATGTGAACTGGCTGCATTGGGAACTGTAATATGATTCATGCAAATATTATCTCTGTACATTTGAACTGGATAATTCACTCTTCTAAAGTATCTGATTTATACTTCAGAATTTCTGAAGACTAGTTTCAGGGAAAGCAACAAAGTGATCAATGGCAATTTGTAACACAGCAATAGGCAAATCAAAAATAAATCTGATAAGGATATAGGTATTTAGTTTTAAGTAGACATGTATATGAATAAATCTAGATTTGTATAAATGTACAGTGGATAAATAGCCAGGCAATATCTTATTTACCTTATCCTTCATAATCTCCACACTTAGAGAATCAAGATAAAATCTCCCTTTAGCTTCTCCATGCCTTTACAAGTTTATGAGTGAAAATGCTTGGTAATTTGAACTATAAAATGACTTCAAGGGAATGAACCCAATAGCTTGAATGTAATAGACTATAATCTTCTTAACATCATAATTTCCCTTGTTTCATAATTTACTCTTTCTAAGTTCAGGTTTCAGTGCACAACATTCATCCCACATCTAACATCCACCCATGCTATGCAGAGCACTGAATATTTGCTGTCATCTTTTAATTTCAAAAATGGTTTTTCTCCAGTTGCAGTGAAATTATAATGAAGCCATTGTTATATGGCTGTTTATTGACATAATGGAAGAGGAACAAAGTTAATTCAGAGTGAAGGCAGTAACTCCACTGACATAGTTATGAAACCCATATGAAGAAAACAAGCTGAAAAAAGGAATCAACGTAAAGTTGCAGTTGATTTGCTCTAAAGTTTTGCTGTCTTCTGAATATATGGTGGAGTGCTGACTGAATATATGTTAAAGAAAATATGAAGAAATACCACTATGCTGCTGCACTGAAAACATTTACCCTCTCCAAATGCCTAAGGAATGTACATTTTACAGAGGAGAAAATGTCCACCGTGTGTTTTCCCTTATTTGATTTAGCCATAGAAATAAGCAAAAGAAGACACACAATGCTCCTTGTTAATGTTAGCAATGACCGCTGAATGGCACCAGCAAAGTATGCTGGCAATGTTTAACAACCCATCTGTCTTTCACCTTTTTCTGCTTAACAGAAACCTTTGTTTGAGCCATATCCTCATTCAGGCAGACTGTTATCTACTTATCTGAAATATTAATCTGAGATGAGGCACTGTATCATTGTTAAAACAAGCTTTATTGTTTTAAATGACCTCTTGTGTAATAGTTTAAAGCAACAAACTATTTTTATAGGAAAGGAAAATTTTGCATTTGTCTCTATTGGTGCAAAGGGACTCATTCATACTGTGAAATTAAAATGGGGAAACAAATAAAGCAGCAACTACAGATGGCATTTGAATATTCATGTTACTAATAAGGAATTGAAATGCTTAGAGACATTTTTCCTTTTTTCTTTCATTCTATACGAAGATTGTTAATAATGTTAGATCAATGGATGCTGTCACCAGTTATATATATTATGTTAAATGCTATACACTGCAAGTATACATTATTCAATTAAGAGTAGTGAAATCTGGGCAGTCGTGAGGCTTGTGAAAGAGAAGAGCTCGAGAAAGCATCTTAAGTTGGCTCTTTGTACAAAAGGTCAAAGGGAAGGCTTTGGGACTGACACAATCCAATACAAATTTCTCCATATTATTTATTTATTTAAAACCTGTAGAATGTTTTTTTAAGCAGAGTTTAAAGCAAACCTGAATGAGAATAAAAATTAATACAATTGTTAAATAAAGTAGCAAAAACAGAACATTCTCTACCAGTCACTTTTTTAAACAATTATTTTATTCTTTAAGGGCAACTTAAAGGATTAAATCAAAAACTTAAATTAGAACAATAATGCAATGAAATAAATGTTTGGATTAATCAGATTCCCTCAAAGCCAACTAAATAAATTTAAAAATCCTACAATGCTCCTTCAAACATTGAATCTCAGTCAAAATCAGCCAATACAATTTGAGTTTAGAGTTGGTAGTAATAGGTGATTTGGTAAACCTCCCACAATAAAGTCTAAGACTGTGCCCTGCAGGCAAAGGACTCTTGAAATTATAGCTAATGTCCTGTAATATCATATTGATGAGGATCCTCGATCTATCTTATAACTCATACTTAGTAAAATAACTACGAGGTTTTGATCTTTTTAATGTACAGTTATCAGACCAATATGATTTATTTTTATTTTTTAATATGTTTCTATCTGTAACTTTGGTCTGTGACCTTAATACAAATTCGATTCTACTCTGGAAGCAAGTAAGGAAATAAAAAGCTTAAAATGATTTCCTGATAGTTTATAACATGGAAAAGAAAATGGTATCTGTGAAGAAACTCCAGGAATGGATTAGAAAGGAGGGAGAGTTTGTTTTCTCTTTGTCTCACTCCTTTATCTTCCCTCCTCATTCCCCCTGCAAGGTCGTCTCGGAACAGTCCACATGATCCCAACAAAAAATGGGGGGGGGGGAGAGATTTTATTTGATATCCAGGTCATAACTGAGAATTATTTTTCCTTTCAAAGTCAGTCACAAAACGCCACACTCAACTTTTGACTTCACCCTTACATTGATGAAGGGCAAGGAAAGCAAGTTTTATGAATTCAGTTTGCTTTTCTGAAGTTACCAAACCATGCCTGTAAGTGCAGACTGTTGTTGAGCATCCAGCCACAAAGGACTGACCAAATTCCCAAATTGATGTGAGGATAAATTTTGCTTTGAATTTACGGTTCATTTGTCACTTTTAATATTTTGGAACATAATCTAGCCAGAACAAAACACCTGTAGATTTATCACTCTCAATAAGAAATGTTAAGTATATGCAGTTTCCCAGTATAATCAGTTATTTTTTTTTTAAATGTAATTTTGATGGGATTCTGCTACTTGACATATTTTACCCTATATAATTATATCTCACAAAAAATGCAGAGAGAAAGTATCAAATACTGTATTTTCATAGGAAGGGTATGTATATAATAGGTTTATTGGAGTATTGCAGTTTATTTTGTATATAGAAATTGTAATCTAATGCAAGTATCATCTAAGCCTGGTATAAAAAATGATTTTTAGGGATTGATGACATTGTGTGTTTTGTGTATATTCTGAGAACAAATTAACAGTTTCAGAACAACAAGGTTTTTAAAAGAACCACTTTGATGTTCACTCACTGTGGATACGAGTGTATGTTTTATAAAAGCAAATATATGCATTACTCTGTTTTAAAAGAGCAAAACTTTTTAACAGAGAGAGAGAGAGAGAGAGAGAAGAGGTTGAATCCAGATTTTCAGAAAGGTTCAGGTACAGCCATGCAGTGAATCAATGTGTTCAATTAGTACCTGGTTATGACTGAAATTGACCTGGTGGCAAATATGAAATATCAAAGCGCTTGTCAGCACTCCTGAATGGGACAAAGAAAAGGCACATTAATGATTAACTCTGCTAAAAGCTCCAGCTTTTGTATTCCCATGGTGCTTGGCCTATCAGGCAGCCATGTGACATGCTCAGGCCATTTTCTAGCAGATTGGAGAAAGCTAGAGAGCAAACACAGGTGCTTTTCAGCCAGCCGTGCTGTCAGGGACAACCACAAACAGCCACAGCTATGCTTGGCTAAATTAACCCCTCTGTTTGCCTCCATCTTGGCTTCCCGGAGATCTCACTGGGTGAAGCCAGGCAGCCTTTGCTCCTGGCCTATGCTATTCACACTCCTCCCCCATCCCACAATAAAAGAATGTTTCTGCTTTTAAAATCAGTCAGTATCCTTGAGGAGATTCAGTTTAAAGAACTGGTAAACTACTTTAAAGTGCTTCATTCTGAACTTTAAAATAAACAAATCAAATGAGTTTGCTTCTTCATTCCCAGAATAATTATTTCAGTGATGTAAACATACATGATGACAGTGGGGCATACATCAAATGGGAGCCCCATCATTCAAGATTACCTTTTGTCAAAGGGTATTTACAGTGCAAGTAAAACTATTTAACACTACACATTTGGAATAATGACACAAGGAGTTCTTTCTGTGCACTTGGGTTTGCACAGACAAGCTTTCCAATGAATTGCAACCTTGAGCACCCTGTGGCCAGAAAGGAAGGTACAAATGGATGATGGATGATGATATTGAACAGCATTTGTGAACATGGTGTCTTTTGAATAATATAAGCAACAATAAAAATCCTTGCCTGAGGAGCCTGCAATACATGTTGAAGTTTGTGATTTACTTACATTACTGATATGCTGTTAATTTTATAATAGTCACTGCTTTCAAATGTGTAATTTAAACTAAGGACAATATTTTTATCTTATTTTTTTTCATGAAACATCAGACTTTCTTTCTTTTCTTATTCAAATATTAATATTAGTGCCCCATTAAACAAAATGAAGCCAGCTGTAATTTCACTAATATAATAAAGAACAGAGTTAATGCCTTTCATGTGATATTCCACATGTATAGAATTTTTTTATACCGATGGTCATGTCTAATTTTTTGCTTTTAGGAGTGAGAGTTAGAAACATAGCTCCAGAGTTCTTTGCGTACATGAGCTAATGAGCATTACTTTATTTCAAGGAAGGTAGGTTGTTGGCAATGAGCAAAAAATGCATATTCTATATGTAACTTGCTGCTATATACTTCATTTTATCCCATTTTAATAAGCAATAGCCCAAGAAATTTGATTATAGGGCTACCATATTTGTTCTGCAAAACTCTGGATGTCCACCAGATTAGATTTTCATGACCCAGATGTGGAGCTTTATGATTATATTTTAATAATTTCTATTCAGAAGGAACTGTACATACACATCTTGTGGAGTAAATTTTGTTGAACTCAGTAGAACTTAATTCCAAGGAGAGTTTTGCTGGACTGCACAGACTGCATATTCTTTTCTATTTTCTGAGAAGTGATACTGGCATTTTATTTTAACCTCTGATCAACAACAAATCAACAATCAACCAATCAACAACAAATAAGGAACTTCATCAACAATGCTGTATACCAACTTTCAGCTATTTCCCAGTGCTTCACATGCAGTATATCAGTAACGAACCATTATACCCCTGATACCTACTCAATTTTATAAAAGCTCCACTACTTTCTGTGCTTTGTGACTATCTCTAGTTATTTGGGCAGAGGCCATTCATCCAGACTCATTGTGTCCTCAGACATGGCACAGACAATGACCAGCTGCCTGTGGCATTAAAGAGCTATGCTGCACAGAGTTTGCCTTTTAGAGGATCTGGCATTCAGCCTAAGTAATTTAGACTTTCTTGAGGCGTTTTCACTGTCTGACTTGTGAGGCCCAAATAGAATTGTACAGCTGTTACTTTTAGCCTAAAATCTGGAGTAAGTAACCCCCTATTTGTTGAAAGGGTGATGTGAGATCTAGCAAATCACTTTATTCTTTAGGGACTAGTATTCTTAATCCATTTTGCAGTTTTGAGGATTGCATGAGTTCTAAGGGGAGCATTTAACATATACATATGAGCAAGATGATCAGATACAGACAGGAGAAGGTTCTTGAACTTTTAACAGCTACATTGATGGAGAATTTCAGCAGCTGCAGATTTGTAGCCCTCTATAACTAGTCACATCTGCCAAACTTTTCTTCTCAATACAGCTATTCAAATATCCTGCTGCCCTCCATTTCTTATATTCTTGTATCCTTGTTTTAAACACAGTGAAGAGTGACCATTCTCCAACACCATTCCAAAAGACTGGAGAACATCTTTCTAAAAAAATGTCTTTTTTTTTTCAACTGCTTCCTCATGAAAAAGGATTTGGGATACTTGTATGGTTGACTCATACTGCAGAAATACAAAAATGAATGGCTTAATTAGTGAGTTAGTGAGGAGACATCTCACTAGTTAGGAGACATCTTTCCACACTCAGTTTTGTATCAGATTTTACCCTGTTTTTGAAATGAAATGGGAAACTGGTATCATGCATAGTCACATCAGTTCTCTATCATTTCTATCTGTATATGGATTAAAATACTAGGAAAGCAGAATGAGATAATCAAGTGCATTGTATGGATGAATTAACTACTCATCTGAGACGCAATATATTTCTAACCTTTTTATTTGCAATGTTATATCCACTTGCAAGTTTATCAATAACTGCTTTATGGCATGATGATCTCATGGTGCTTCAGAGTGTGCAGGGAAGCAATGATGTGGACTGCACCAATTGCATAGTATTTCCCCCCTCTTCAGTGGTGTCCTTTTCCAAACGTTATGAATAAACTTTGCTGCTTTAAGCCAGTTTTTGCCAAATCTGGTATAGTCAATACGTATTTCTTCTGGCCTATGGTTGTAATAATAAAAATCTGGATTTGGTACAATTATTGAATTATATTCAAATAAGCTTCTAGTATGTCCTGACTGTGTTGGTGAAGAATTCTAAAAATTGTAGTAGTAGTGTTTATTTTCTGCCTATCTCACTGTGGGGCTACTCAAGGCAGCTCACAAGCATTAAAAATGAAAAAATAAAAAGTAAGTTTAAACAAAATGAAAGCAAAATAGAACAATACAATAACCAAGGAAAAAGAAAACAGAAAAAATGAAACAAAGAAAATACACCAATATGATTTGGTAAAAAAAAGATGGATGAGTGGGGAGCAGAGAGGGGAGGTGGAGTCTGCTATCAATCTAGCAGCCACCTTCAGAGTTGAACTACCCCATTGAGTCCCTTGGCCAACTTGCAGAGCCAGGTCTTTAGACTCTTACAGAAGGATAGGAGGTTGGGGCCAGATCTTACCCTGGAGGGCAGGATATTCCAAAGGGTGGGTGTGAGGCAGAGAAATCTCTTCTTCTGGATCCTGACAGTTGGAGCTCTTTAGCCAACAGGATCTGCAGTAGGCCTTCTCTGTCAGCCCAAGAAGGATGGGCTAGACCTAGTAGGACAACACCGTTCATCAGATAACCTGGATCTATGCCATCAACAGCTTTAAGGAATCAGCTAGAAGGAATCAGACTGGGATAAGCTGATTTAGATTTGAATTGTAATATTGTGTTAAACTACATAAGGTGGATAGACTCAGTTACAGTGGTGATGGGGGAATCATTGAAGGAGCTGAAAGATCATTATCAGAGAGACAAATCATTATAGAGAAAATCTATCTGGTCAGTAAGAGTCCATAACAACTTGAAGGCATGTAATCAATCAAGTGGTCATTGCCTTCTTTAATTAGTGATGGTTTTTCAGGCTCCCAGGATTTCCAGCTCTTAATTGGAAAAACATCTTGGGTCCTTCTGCATACCAAATACAAAACAACAACTTTCCTTGTCTCTTGGGCTAAGGATAAACAGAACTGCAGCAAATAATTTTTAATATATCACTAAGGCATCTTATTGTTTGAATCATGATTCAATGGGGAAGAAAGTTCACACCCCGTAATCATTCCATTCATTTACATTTCTAAATAATATGGAGTGATTCTGATTGGGAGCATCTATTTCATTACAAAATGGAATCAAAATGAAGCAAAATTTCCCATTTTTCTGAAACAACTACATTAGAAAAGAACAATTACAACTAAGCATGTACTGGTATTTCATTCTGCTATTTTTACTAAAAAAAAACATACATGTGGAAGTGAGGGGTTACTTGTCCATATCTATTATCGCAGCAGCACTGATTTTAGCAGCGAAGATTGGACATGGCCTATTTTATTTTCCCAGCAGATATAGGTCTGGAAAATCCAGATTCACTATAAAAAAATGGGAGTATGATTTATTTAATTTTGAAGAAATACTTTACAATGACGCACATCTGGAGCATTCTGAAAAAAAAATTATATCACAAGCAACTACTAACAAGTAGCTCTGTTCATAATAACAGCTGCCACCATAGTAGCAACAAACAAAAATAAAACAGGGGAAAAGGACACTAAGATTAATAAGACCTGAATAAATATATTGAAATATAAATAGAATACTTATATAAATTTATTTTAATATAAATAATGAAATATTAGTAGAAAATCCCACTCTCCCCCCATTCCCAAATCTTACAGAACTTTGCAAGTACTATCAAGAGTATATAGTGCCTTGCTGGAATCTTAATCTAAGGGTCCCTTGACCAGTCAGACAAACAGAAATAATACAATAATGTATTGTCTGGATTATATTATCCTACTGGGGAAAAATCTGAAGGTGCTTCTCTTTGAAGAAAATAGTTTGAAGATGCTTCACTATTATGTTCATGTTCTTTCTTCCAAATTTTAAAATGGGAGGAAAAGGGGCATTGGACTTACCTGATATGCTCTTTCTCGTCATGTAGAGAGGTAATCCACAGGATGGGTTTGTCTGTCATTCCTAGATCTTGTGACTGAGTTGAAGGAGTATAAAAGGGCCAGGCTCCT
>JANHFJ010010572.1:102229-112939 GCA_032468195.1 Cerberus rynchops
GTGTGTGTGTACCTGTTTGTGGCCAGCAGAGTGCTTCTGGAGGCCGTGGAGGCCAAAAACGGGCCGGTCCTTTGATATTTCCAGACCAGCCCCACAGGGCAGATTTAAGCAACCCATGGGCTGGATCCGGCCCACAGGCCTTGAGTTTGACACCCCTGATGTAGCATATCAACAACTAGGATTGCTGTCTGTGATATAGGAATAGTTATTTGCGTATTAGGGTTAGATGAGCAGTAGATGGCAGCAGAGACTCAAAAAACCATCTTTGATATCACCTAGTGGTACCATGATATTTTGCAGCTTGAATAAAATAATCCTATTGTATATAACTGGATCTGAACTCTACTTTTTATGTTGCCCAGTTGGACATTTCTTCAGCGCTTCTTAAATTCCATTCATTATATGAATATATGTTCCTCTTTCATTTTCGTTTTCTTATTGTCATGATTCCATTCTGACCTACCAATGTTATACATAAAGCAAGCTTCTGCTATTATACAAAATATTGCCCAGTGGATCACTGTCAGCTACCACCTCAATGCTTGCTTGTGCTTTGCTACTATTCAGTGACAGACTGCTGTAGACAGGCTGCCACAGGGAGGGAGGAAGGCAAAGGAGAAAATGAAAGTAAGTGCTGTATCTCTTCCAGAGACTGCTTCAAGGTCACCCAGCATACCAGCTGCATACCATCCTGCACTTGAACTGACCATTATGACAATATCCTGCCTGAACCTCATAGGGGTGGGCAATGGGAGGCAGCTAAAATAGGGAAAAATTGAACTAAGGGATTTTGGCAAGCAATTCTCAGTTCTGGCTATGCATTATTGCAATACGGTTGACTTCTAATAAAAATATACCTTTCACAACAAATGGAGCCAAGGATTGTTTCTATTTAGAGGTTTAAGGGGCAGCAGGTCTGATAATCACTTTGAGCCAAATTATATATTTTTTTAAAGATATGGCCATTTTTCTTACTTCCCTTGAATAAATGTAGTGGTTCTAATCCAGACTGAGACCTAAATATGGAGTTAAGAGGGCCTTAATTGTTTGTCCTTTATCTTCAGTTGGATGAGGCCTCTATTCACCATTCACAATACCAATAAGTAATATATTCATTTAAACAATTTATTTTGAGAATATAAATTATAGACAAAGGGATCTGATTCAACTCATTAGGGTGAAGGAGGTAAAGAACCTGACCTATCCCCAATCTGCTTGTATTCTAATCGGACTGAATCTTCTGAGCTTATTCTAGATTTTTAAAAAGAAGAAAAGAATATTATTATTGATTAAAGAGCATGTACTTATTCATCCAGGGAATGAAAACTTTCATTCTTCTAATCTCCTGGTCTAGGTTTTACCTGCAGCATCAAAAACATTTATTCATTATGTTTGAAAGATGTCAGTATTTCATCATTGTTCTTTAATTTTTGCATGAACTAAAGTTGTTACCTCCTTACTGCAGACGAGAAGCAGAAAAAATAATAGTTCAAGGATAATGAGATGTGAATAAGGGACTTAGAAAATCTCATTCATGTACAGAATAACAGCAGCATCAAATAAGATCTTGTTCAGCATATTTGGTTTCTGAGCAGTTAAATTCTTGTCTTTGGAAATTTAGAATTAATGTATTGTTTTGCCACAATATCTATCAATCCAAAAGTTAATTTCACTGTTCATGCATTTAGTTTTCACAGCTAACGTCTGTGTGGAGATCTTTCCTCCATAAATCTGTAGAGTACAGAATTTTTTAAATATAATTTTAGAATACTATCCATGTTTATTTAAGTGTAGAGATACTGAATATTTTGCTTGATTTGCTTGATTAAACTTGATTTTTACTTCCCAAGGCTACAGTAACTGGACTGCAAAAATCTATATGACAATAAAACTAGAACTTTCTGCATCACTGCTACTATGGATTTTTGCAACCCAAATATGGTAGCTTTAAATAAATGTCCTGAAACATTATATATTTATTTATATCCAATTTATGATTAAGAAATTCAAGCTGGCTTATACACCCTTCAGTTTTTACATTTCTAAGAATTATGTTTATAGCATTTGCACTGTAATAATTAAACAAATATTTAGGTTGAAACATAACCAAAATTAATGTCTTTTCTGAAACACATTATATTAATGCAAATGTATGAATCTATATGTGTGTTTTAGGCCTGCAGATTAACACATCTAAAGGAGGCAATGGCCATCTTTCAGCACTTTTGGAAGAGCGTTCAAGTGATTCACATATCCTTATTTGGAATAAGTCTTACTGAAGTCAGTGAAATTTGTTTCCAAGTGAAATTGCCAATGAGTATGTGATAAGTCGCCACCATAGAATTTTATAATAGTGATTTTCATTGATTGATTATGCACTGTATTAAAAGATTCTTGATATAAATCCTATTATCATCTTTATGTTGTGATCTGAAAATCTAGTTTGTCTGGGAGGAAGGGAAAGAATAAATCTCCGTCCTATTCCATTTCCCCCCCCCCAAATTAATTTACACCAGCTCTGAGCATATATCAGTTTTCTTGACTAATAAAAATATGACCGAAAAGAAATGGTACAGAGTTAATAATACATATATTCAGTCAGAATATCTCTAAGCCACACAGCGGTATGTTCAGACAGGGCAGCACAAAGCCAAGGGAAATAATTCTGAAATCTGTTCTATCTTGCATTTGTGTAATCCAACTAATGCCCAGGTTTTCAATATCTGGGTGCTTCAGTTGGGAAGGAGACTGCTTGCATGTGTGCCTTGGTATGTGTGTACACACATATATACAGATATGCATGTAACTATTTCACATAAAACTATAACAGTTTAAACAAGAGAACACTGTTTCTGATATGAAAAAGGGAATTGTTTTTCATTTTTTCAAAAATGTGAGAAACAGAGGAAGGACTATAGATAAAGTAGGGAAGAGGACAAATCTTTTCCCACATCACTATTCTAAGAATAGTTGCCTGTTTCCAGCCCTAAATCACAAAATACTTCCCTAACCTTCTAAGGGAATGATCAGCCTTTCTGATATGCATATGTACTAGCATACCCTGATTTTGTTTTAAAAAAAGAAAAAGCTGTGGTAAATACAGAAGCCTGTTTATAGAATCCCATTTTTCTTTCTGAAGCTTGATTGTACAGTACACATGGTATCTTAAGCATAACAGACAGAAGGATATAGATCTTTTTGTTGTGGATCAAATTGTGTTCATTTCATGCAGATTAGAACGTGGCAAGAAAGGAAGGAAATTGTTTAGCAGCACCTCACTTGTTTGATCAGGATGAAAATAACAAAGACAGGTAAGTATAGCCTGTTTGTTGCAGATAAAGGCAGGGTAATAAAAATACAAGAATACAGCAATTGCCTTTTAGGCAGCTAAGCATCAAAAACCATTCACTTCTATGGAAAGTTTATCCAGTTATTGCAAACTGGATGACACACAATATGTTGTGTTATTCTTTGCATTTTAATCTAAATTGCAGCTTCTTTTCCCTCTGATACGACAATCGGTCATAAAGAGTTGACCACCATTAAAACTGTTTGATTTGGAGCTCTGTAGTGTTTGACTAAGAGGGTAAATGCAAATTTGATGAAAGAATAAGGATAAATTTACATATCAGCTCCAGCTCACATGGAGAGAGTAAACATTCTGTTTATCTCAAGTGTCACTTTATGATTTCAGCAGAATATAAAACTGACCTTGGCCCAATCATTGCAAGAAGCTTGAATGAAATATATTGTTGTCTAAATACAATTTACTCAAGTAGAACTTGTCACTAAACCTTGGGTTACTCAGCAAACAGGGTTAGACAGCAGGGGCATAGGACAGAATTGTTGAGATAAACTCCTAAATGAAATTCTTGAATGCAGTAACATGAAAAGAAGGAAATTAACTCTGTTACAGATTCTTTATTCAGAAGGCCAATGTGATATAGCAGCATCTAAATTTGCTGTTATAGGTTTCAAATAGCTTAATAATCACAAAAGACACTAAGCCGAGCCTTTTCAATTCCCAATGATGTAAAGGAAAGACAGTAAGACCTGGGAATTAATGAGACACAAAAACACCCAAATTAATCAGTTGACTCCAAATCAGAAATCATTACATTTTTTGTAGCACGCCCATTTAATCAAATTAGAAAATTATTGTACAAATAATTTCTGATTTCTATAAGGGTGTAGATAATAGGGTTGCACATGGTTTGAAAATAATGTAAAAAAGTCCCTTGGAACCTGTATGTCCAAGACTACAGGATCTCTTTGCTTTAAAAAATGGAATGGATAAACTTTCTTCAGAGTTAGACATGGCCTTTGGGGTGTGGGGGAGGCATAAAAAACACTGCTTTAAGGAATCTGTGCATTAAAATGAATACAGTTGCAGAGTCTGAAAAAAAAGGTTGCTTTAATTAATAACTGAGAAATGCAGTGTAAATCAGAGGTCCAAAGCACTTCAGAATATTTTTAAAAAAATATGTGTAGCCTGAATTGTTTGATTTAGTCAATAGATGACGCCAGTCATGGATTTTTCTAATGGAAACTTGTATATCTTTTGATCAGGGATCCCATTAATCTGGGGGGGGGTCTGAATCCTCAGAGGTTGTCACGACTAGCACTGATGTTACTTACTTAGGGTAATGAAACATCTGCAAGAAAACAAGCTAAGCTCAGAGAGCACCAAGGACTCCTCATTTCAACTGTGAGCTACAAATATTCTTTCTCCTTTATTGGTGCTTTCACTACTGTATTCCGCTTTAAAAACAGTGAACCTTGAGAGCGTCTGCTGATGGCTACCTTTAGAAAAAGCAAGAACTGTTTTCCATTTGAAGCTCACTAAATGGAGAATAACAGAGAGGGGAAGTCAAGGAGTTGAGCAGTCTTCCTACATTTTTTCAATTATCAATAGGTCAGGCAATTCTGGGCTGGGAGGGGGTTCCTTCTCAGCATTGCCTGGTGACTGGGAAAAGAAGAGAAAACAGATCTGTTACTTGGTTCCACCAGCTGTGTGCAGAGGGCATTTTCTTTTATGAGAAATGTAGGCTGAGAACAATGAGAAGCGGGAAAGAGCAGAAAGCTGGATGGAACAAAGCAGGGTGACAGTTTTTTGAGAGTGCAGGGTAGCATCACCATGGGGACTTGAGAGCACCTTATCTTTATTTATTTGTTTGTTTAGCCACCCATTTTACCACAGGGTAACTTTGGGCAGCTTACAATCTTTTGGTATTTTATAGTTTTTAAAAATCAGTCGGAAATGTATCAATGCGCCAGTGGTATCAAACTCTTTATTTTTGTTTTTTACAGAGACTGAGAAAATAACTTTTCAAAATGTTTTATCCACCCTGTTTCTTTGTTGATTACTAGTGACATACACAACCTTACTATAATTTTTTAAAAATGCTAAAGATGAAAGCAGCATCAAAGTATGGCAAAATTGGAAACTTTCTAGAAGTAATTATTACTCATACAACTTCAGCAGTTATAAAAGCAGGGAAATTGTGGCTGTGTTTAAACGGCAGCTCTAGAACTGGATTAAATCCAGGTTGATCAAGTCAAAGCCTATAAATTTGCCCGGGTTACACATTCCTTTGGTTCAGGAAGACCCAAGCCACAATAGATGCATTAAGGGTGTCTGAAGACCCTTTGTTGACTTTGCTGCAACTCACTAAAGCTATTTCTTCATAAGTTATTGCTTATGACAGTGGTGATAATGGTTTGGCAAACAACCAGTAAAACTCCCCCCCCCCCCCGCGCCACTGCACCGCACACCACCTACATATTGTTTCCCGATAAGAAACGCAGAAGTAAATCGTTGTGCTTTTAAGAAAAGACAGCTTCTTTTTACGCAAATTAATTTCCAGAAAATGTAGCTTGTCCATTGTTATCAGCATCTGACCCGCTGACCTCAATTACAAAAGAAGGGACCGAACAAACGGCCCGATAAAGCTGAGGCCACGGGCGCACAGAAGCGGGCTTCTCCAGACACAAAATGGGCGCTGCGTGCCATTCCCAGAGCCGCTCGGCCCCGGCCGCGGCCCACACGCACGCGGCTCTGTTTTGAAAAAGGAGAAACCTGTTGAGGGGAGAGGGATCTGTTTCTTTCCCCTGACCGGTGCCTGGTGCAGGATAAAACAGTTTTCTTGAAAAGCTGCGTAGAAACCGCGTTGGGTTTGATCAAAAAGCGACTGCAAGATACAGGGAAGAGTTTTACAGTACAGTATGCTGGTTTGCGCTTTACTGTTGCAGAGTCCCGATGCCGTTTCCTCAGCCACCTTGACTCCCTTTTAAGGGGAGGAAAACTAGCGGGGTTGGTGAGCGCATTCGCCAACCTCAGAAGCCGAATTGTTAAAGCAAAGAATGAACGCCACGCTTTCCCTCGCAGCATTTGATTAAAACTCCGCTAATTCTCCGCCAGCCCCCGCAGATGTTTTAGGGCTCGGCTAGAAGTAAAATACAGGAGGAAACTAGCACTGTCAAATTAGGGAAAGCGGAGCGTTTTTCCTTGCATTAGTAAAGGCAGAGGTTTAATTAGTTGAGCTATTAATTGGAGAACTCGGATTTTCTAACTAATAAGGAGTCTATAGGAAATGGATAGGGATATAATCTCATGTTCAGTTGTAGACTATGTTTCTCAAAAATAATTGCCAACACATAAAGGAGCATAATTGAAAACATGGGGATAACAGAGAAACGAAGAATAATAATCTGGCAGATCTTGAGATCTATTTTGCTGAAGTTGTATAAAATAGTTAGGAGTTTTTGTTGTTTTATCAGAGAATTGGCAATAATTGCAATGCACTTAGATTCCTTGAATCAAATAGATGCAAATTTTGACAACAGACAGTAAATTACTTGTATCTGAAACATCTTTAGTTGATTCCTGGGCCCTTTTGCTGTCAAATGGGATTCTCCATAATGCAAACTATGCTCCCAATTTATTTGAACTTTTTCTGTCTCAGGCAAATGATTTTTTACATGTTTGTTGTAATAGCAATTGATCCTGTACATATATCTTCTGCTGTAAGCCTGATTGCACTACTTGACCTTCAGAGCCATGATTCAAAATTATTACCCAAACAAAGCATCTTCAAGCTGAGCTTGATATCTGAGCTGTCTTGGTTAAAGCTACTTTATTAGTCCATGACAGGAAATCAACGGCCACGCGTGTCCTGAACCCCAAAAGGCTGAGAATAGACTGGCAGTGAGCAAAACGAAATCTCCAAAATCCAGGATAGTGGATAGAATACTTATTTGGCCATTTGTACACCTGTATTGGATAACATTCTCCTTAAACACTTGACAGTAGGTTGACATTTTGTGTATCCAATCCATATGGGTAATACAACTGAGATACAATACAATACAACTTAGCTGCAGCTAGTTTTTGAGTTTATGGTACCAAAGAAAGCAGGGAAACAAGGTGGAGAAGAAAAAGTAGTAGGGAGACAAGCAATAGTAATGACACAGGGCAAAGGGGACACAGAAAAAAGAGGATAACTTCAGCCTGTAGATCCTATTCTGAAGGTTGAGCACATCTGCTGAGATGGTTAGGATCTTTGTGACAAATTGTGCTAGAATGCTTTCTTTCTCATTGTGTTCACGTACAAAATGTCCTTTCATCCTACTTTTTAACTAGAAGGATATGGAATCTTCCTGTACTCTATTATGATTAAAGCAGAACAATCTTCATCTCATTTTTGTTATTGGAGTTTGTGGTAGTTCTAGGACAGGAAAAAGATGAAAGAAATTATTTCCTTCATATCATACTTACAGAATTTGCCAAACTACTGCCTACTAAGCACTGATATCTTCATGAATGGTAGTTAGTAGCAGAGATATATTCATTAATGGTAGTTAATCGCAGAGATGAGCAAATTAATGGAAATCCAGACTACACTGTACTATGTGTATCTACATGCAAGCTGTCCACACTTAATGATCACTTTTCAGTGACCAGTTGAATGTACAATGGTGCTGAACGAGTGGAACCTATGTTTGGTCCTGGAAGTTCCAATATTGCAGTGCTTCCGCAGTTATGTGATCTCAGTTGGGGACCTCAGTTACTGGCTCAGATTTCCAGTCATTGAAGCAAACTCAATGGGCAAATTGGCAAGAAATTGGAAATTACAATCGTCTGAGGTCCTCACTTAATCATCCACATTGTCCTCACTTAAAAATGGCAGCTGGGAACTGAGGGATTGTTGTTGCTTAGCGATGTAATCACATGATGTTGCACTTCAAAACAGAAATGAGAAATTCCAATTTCAAATATTATTTTAAGTGAGAACTACCTATAAAAGTCTGATCATTTGATTTATTAACAAAATATTTTGAACAGATTAACACATTTCCCCACAAATTACTATTTTCCTAAATGTGTACTTTTTGCACTATAGCACACATAATTTCCTATGAAACACAATTCCTTAATGTATAGTTCAATTATTGTATACATAAGGTATTCCATGTATACAACCTAGCCATGTTTATTTGTAATAGTAATTTTATTAAAGACTACAATTATCACAATAAAAATTAATAAACTAAAAGCTAAAATTAGAATTGTAGAAAAGAAAGAAAAAAGAAAGAGAAAACCTTTAAAAAATGAAAAATATAGTATATAAAAAAAGAAATATATAATTAATTCACTTTCTCCTTCATCACAACTATAAATTATTTTAGTAACTTAGCACTTTCTCTTAAAATACAACAAATTATCACTTCTTCCCATATCCCATCTCTTATCTCCAAAGAAATCCATAAAGCATCACCATTTCAGTCCTTATGTCAACAAAAGTAATTTGTTGACATAAGGTAAAAATAAATCTATTTTAATCTTGATCAAGTAAATAAACTTGAATAAGTAAAAATAAGTAAAAATAAATCTATTTTAATCTTGATCAAGTAAATAAACTTTATATCCCTTCCTTTTATTTGTAACAGTCTTGTTCTCTAGTCCCTTCAAATAATGTTGTAAAACTTTATTTCTTGTTTGTTTTCTTTGTTCCTTCTCACAAATCTCTTCAAAACTTTAACAAAACTTTTTTATAAATCCAGTATAGGACAATTATCCAGCTCTTAGCTTGTTATGTGTATTTTGCCTTGAATTATAATCTTCAGTTCCCCTTAGTACTCTCTGGTGTACAATTTTAAAATTTTTATCTCGCTATTAAAAAAAAATCAAAATAAAAACATTTTCCCACAGGAATAACTATTTATTCCAAAATCTTATTTCAAGTTTACCAATAGCCTTAGTCCATTTCAAACTTTCAAAAATGAAAGTTTTATTCACTCTTTTTCTGTTTATTCCATCTTTCTCTCTTTCTCTCTCTCTCTCTCTATCTCCCCCTCCCTCCCTCCCTCTCTCTTTCTCTCTCCTCCACCCCTTCCTCTCACAAGACACAACTGTGTGGAGCATTTGTGTGTGATCTCATATCCTATTTTTGTCTAAGAGGAAATATTCCTCTTTCTGCTGTGATCATCAGCTGCAATTTTCATGGACTAGACTTCACTCTACCATTCCTTCCCTGGACACCCAGCCATAATATGATAACGCCTCCCCAAATATATGTTGATTTTAATGTAATCTTCCTGAACACTATTTGTTATGATTTTTTTCTAGCACAGTGTATGCTTTTTCCTGTTGTTATACTTACTATATTTAATGAGTGGGAAATCAAAATATTTTTGATTTTAAAGAAAATGGCGATAGATTTCTGCACCTCTGTCAGACTGAACTACAAAAGTCTGAACTGTAGATAGGAGATACCATTTTCAGACTGTGCCTGAGCTCAGTATTCCTTGCAAAGAGAAAATCACCATAATAATGGACAAAAACCATTGAACTTGATGTACAGATTGTACGGTGATTTTCACACGAGGAGAAATCACTATTAATTATTCAAAAATAGTATTCTTTATGTATCACAAATGTAGATTAAGACATTTTTCACGCAACATTCTATTACCTCATTCTGGCATATAGGTAGATAAGATGCTGCATTAAACAAATTTGTGGAAACAGATCTGTCAGTCATTAAAATCAAAAATATATAAACAAATGCAAACTAAATAGAACCTCCAGTTCTAGAGGCAAATCACTGTTGAAATGTCCTTATGCTAAAATCTTCTGCACTTTTTGAACTTTAGCAAATACTTTAGTTAGAATGACCCTCCATTCTAAAGACATTTGCAGGTAGTCCTTGACTTATGACCACAACTAAGACCATTTGTTAAATGAATTTTGCCCCATTTTAAATAACTATTTTGGGGAAGTATTTGCTATAGATCTAAAAGCATTTTGATCACAATCCAGATGCTATGGGGTGATGATTAGTAGCTTGGGCAAAAAATACAGTGAAAATATAAAAGTGGCAATTACTAGATTTTTCTTCCCATAATATATGAATGGGAGATTCCAGCCTATAAGGTCTCATTTTCAAAATGAGCCTCACCTTCTCTTCTTTGGACTTTCAATGGGTAGTGACATGGGAGATGTTTGTTGCAGTTCTAGTGACTTTCTGTATAGATTCGTTGATTCAGATAAAGTATACAGGTGAAACTCGGAAAATTAGAATATTGTGCAAAAGCTTATTTATTTCAGTAAATGCAACTTAAAAGGTGAAACAATATATGAGATAGACTCATTACATGCAAAGCAAGATAGTTCAAGTTGTGATTTGTCATAATTGAGATGATTATGGC
>JANHFJ010010572.1:207325-218180 GCA_032468195.1 Cerberus rynchops
ATATAGAAGTTTTCCCGCGGATTTTGCCAGACCTTGCTTACATTTTTCTGTAATCAGTCATGCTTTAGTAAAATTTTTCCTGTTTTCCTAAATAATGGATTCAGGGTGTTTATTTCTTAAAGTTTGATCAAGACAGAGCTGACAGTAATTTAATAACATGTGGAGATGGGTTGGGAGATGGTATATTTATTTTTCTTGAAAAAATATAGTAAAGGTAAAAGTAAAGTAAATGTAAAAACAGAACTGAAACTTGAATTTAAAAGTTTTTATTAATTCTGATAAATGTTTAAGCATGTTAATTAACACTGCTAAAGAAAAGTCAGACAAACCATTTCAAGAAGCTGCTGGAATGCATTTATCCAACAGGTTTAGAATAAATTATTAGAGAGAATTAGCAGTCACTGAAGAATTTGAATGATGACACTCTTCATATAACAATTGAAATTAAACATTCTTCATAAATTCTGTTTTTAAATCCTTCTAGTCCTATTGCCAATTAAATAGATAAACTAATCAACAAAAAAGAACAAATATTTATGTATTATTATACACATTTAAGGGTCAATTGCAACCTCAAAATTCATAAGCATCATATTTTATTTAATACAATTGCCTTATCTTCTTGCAGTATTCACTGATCCATTTTCTACTTCCCACCTGTGAAGAGAAGTTGATATACCAGCCCTGAAGACAGAATGACACTTACTTGGCCCAATCAAATGAAAGGAAAGAAGGAAGAGATACTGAAGTGATCAGGTCCAATACTGTATCTGCCAGTATTCAGCCTGGCAGAAAGGCGGGATGAAGCATAAGACAAATCTAGAATCACTATGCAACCATAAAAGAGCCAGAACTGGCCTTCCATGAATTCCTTAGAGCCTTATTTAATTGTTCCCAAGGGACAGCTGCCAGACTGGGGAGATTCCTTATTATAGGCAGAACATAATAGGCTCAAACAGTGCATGTATGGATCTGCTTCATCACACCTGACAATTATGTATAAATCTAAGAACAATCTCTCTTGAGCACTTTACTACTGCAGATGAAAAATGGCAGATATCTTTGTGATAAAACACTTAATAGAAATTAATTTCTATTAAGTTTTTATCATAAGGAGATCTGCTATTTCTCTTCCACAGTAGTAAATTATTCTATATTAATATATATTACTTTCCATTAAGAAACAAAACCAATAGCATAAATCAGCAATATAAGGCAGACTCACATCTGGATATAGCCTAAACCTTATCAAGAGTTTGGAACTGTATTTGGTTAGACACAAGTGTTCTTTCACCACTCCACAGCTGCCTTTTCATTTCTGTTCCCCAGGCAAAAGGGGATATGTAAGAGCAGCCATGTCAATCATCTTGACAATCATTCATTTTAGAAGTTGCCCACTGGTTTGAGTAAGCCTCCTGTCATGGAAAAAGAATGTGTTGCAAGGAATCAAAAACTGCATCTTTTACACTCAGTAGGTAAGGCCATTTTATTAAGTCCTACTGAAAAAAAACCATACTTGAGAGATAAAAGACAGAAGACATAGTGTACATAGTATTTTAAGGACTGCATGTTTTAGCTTTTAGACAATAGTCTGGGGGTTTTTTTTGGAAAGGTAAAAAATCTTGCACTTGTACATATAAAATAATCTTCATTCATTACTCAAACATCCATCAACAAAATTGCTCAGAGTCTTGCAAACCTATTATAACCTTGCATTGAAAAAACTATTAATGATAAGCATTATTATAATATTCATACTATAATTCCTGTTTCTGGTCCTCATTTGCAAAACAGAAAATAGAAAATAGATAGCAACAGTGGGACAGTATATTACTGAAACAAACTGATATTTAATCTACAATTGCCCAAAGTTGTTAGGAAGTGATAGTTGCTCCTTCTCCTTCTTCTCCTTCTCCTCCTTGTCCTCTTAGAACTGTATTGGGTTTGTAACTTCTCCTGCTTCCATCCTTTTAACCAATGCAAATATCTCACAATTGAGGTAAAAAAATTGATTTGTTAAACATTTGTTAATTGGGTCATTTTGACTTGGTGTTTCAGATTTAAAAATTTTCAGTAGCAAATATTTGAACTTCTCTTTATTCATCTTGTAGTGATCAGGGAAATGACTATGAATAGTGAAATTTATGACAAAAAGGTATTCTGGCACCTGTCATATCATCTTCTCTGCGATAAAAAAGCCACAATTGACCATTTTCTAAAATAACTGATAAATGAAACTATCCCTGAAAGACAGTGTTTAAAAACTTGTTCAGCCTTTCAAATAAACTTTGTGTTTGGGAATACCAATAATTAAAAATCCAGGGAATGTTTTAAAAATTGTACAGCTTCTGTTTCTTAGGAGACCTTTTCTTTTTAATGAAATGAAGGCCAATCAAATATTTATTGAGTGAGCTTTGATGACCTTTGAAATTTTTTAAATAAGCAGATTCCCCCCCTTCTCCCCCAGAGTATATGAAAACATAAACTAACTTCAGATGGCAACTTTAACCTCTGGTGCACTCCAAAACGAAAAACATCAAATCTTTTTATCTAAACTCTAATAAAATCATGTCTTGCAAAGTTTCAGGGACTGCTCAGAGCACTGTTTAAAAAATGAGATTCTGCAAATTCAGCTAACGCGGATGGCAAGGGCAACTACTTTTTTCATAGTGCAACTAGTATATTAACTTGATATTACATCCAATCTGGAGTTCGGCTTGCTCAGTCCATTGACTTCAAGGCATTTAAGCATGTCTGTCTCCATGTGTTGAACTGCAGCCAACAACTGTTGTTTTGTATTAAACAATCAAATCTCATGGGTTTTTGTTATTTTTTATATATATACCGTAATTATGCACATGCACACAGACATTACACAGCATACATTATATATCACACACCACTTTTTTAAATCTTAGAAATATTTCCAAAGAAAAATATGTTACGAAGCTAACTTTTTAAAAAAAAAACTTTTTGTACATACAAATAAATAACCTTTCATTTAATGAACCCCCCCAAATAATTAATAAGCTGCATCTAAAGTTTATTTCCCCAATAAAAAAATCATAAAAACTGGGTTGAGTATCATTAGTAACATCATTCTTCTATGGACAATATATATGAAGCCAGTTCTATGATATTCCTAATATCCCATCATTATTTAATCAGACTTTACGTTGGTGTGATCAAGAGGTTGAGCAATAACTGCTCTGTGCACTCAGGACCATTCTTGATGATTATGGGGCCATTTAGGACCAAAAACAGGTTTAGACCAGAGCAAAGCACAGCAAAAGGTTTAAGTTCTGATTTTCAACAGCACTGAAAAACGGTCCTCCTTTCATTTTGGGGTAAATGCTTCAAAAGCAAGCAGCTATTCAGGAAGCATTGCTTACCCTCCACCAAATTGATTTCATTTGCTTTTTGCAGTGGCATTGGCACATTGCCAGATCTGATTCCTAAAAAACCATAACAAGTCATCATATTTAATATACAGTTCTTGATTGGCTGGGATCACTAATTAGGATAATGCAGGAAGGAAGGGAAAAAAGTTAACCATGGAAACAAATAATATCCAAATATTAAATACAACATATGGGTACTGAAGCTTCACAGGAAAAAGTGAATGCTTCAACAATTAAGTGGAATTTGCCAGTGGTCTGCTTCATTACTTTTTTTTCATAAATATCAACTTATAGAGCCTGTTCACATCAAGCACAGTTTAGCAGTTAATGAAAGAAGTTTGGATAATTTACATCAAATATCTTAAAATGTAGTATAATCTTCTGCAAAACAATAATAAATTCTAACACAGATCTTGATTTTATTATTTATTGAAAAGAATTTGAACCAAAAGCAAACAAAAATCTCTCTACATAGATTGTGGAATAAATTATTAAGCAATAGTAAACCCCAAAAAGAAAGCAGTTAATTTAGCTGTAATCTCCATAAATTCATTTGAATATGCAGTATAATAATTTTATCAATATTATTAGTGCTTCTCCAAATATTTCTTCCTTCTGAATTATGAACAGGAGGTACAATAATAGCACTGAGCTTTCTTCTATTTTCGTAATTCCACATTTATGCAGATGTTACTCATTTGTAAATCACTACTAAAGAAGTAATATTTAACAATCTAACAACATAGTGAACATTGTTCAAAGCTTTAAGGCATGACATAAAAATAGCAGCCAAGAACATTTGTAAACACTCAAACTGCCCATGAAATGGGCTCATCCATGATATCAGGGTCCTGGATTCAATGGCAATGCCAGGTTTCTGGCACCTCGCAAAAGGCCAGGGCAAGTCTAATTTCTGGAAGAAAGAGATTCCAGAGGGCAGGCACCATGGCAGAAAAGGGGACTCAGAGCATGTTTCTCCTGCCAGATCTAACTGGATGGGTAGAAACCACTTAGATATTCCAAATACCTCCTCCTCCCCACTTCCTTACGTAACCAAATTGATCAACTATGTGTCATCAGGTCACTGTCAACTTTTAGTGATGTCATTGAATTTGTTTCCCATTAACTTAAGAAAATGATACAATTAATTCCTATTAAGGCAAAAAATGTTTCACAAGAGGAAGACTGGAATTCTTCATCACCATGGACCCAAGTTGAAGATCTATTAACATTTATTACTATTTTCCTGTACATTACATTTCAATCTGTTTGACATAAATAATGGAAAAATATCCAGACTTAGCTGAGCCCCTTGAGGTTGACAGGAGAAGAATCTCAAGATTTCTTTATTGGCAGCTTAGGATTTCTTTGTTATAATAGCTGTCTGTATCAAAATTGCTAACAATGACATTTTTTTTTCTTTTTTACATCAAGTTTTTAACTATTACTTTAACCATTATTTTATGGCTTTAAGAATATTCAGGATGGGTCAATTTTCACCCCACCCTCAAAACTTTTATTCTATGGTTTAGGAATTTATGGCAGAAACAGAGAGTCAACTTTTCCACTTATTGAGGGCTTCTTATTGTCAGAATGTAATATATGATGCATTTGAACTGTACAGTAAGAGGGAATAGCTCGAGGGTTGCATCTAGCATTTCAAGATGCAAACCCAAGGATCCAGAAATTGTACCTGCTACGATTATCATGCAGAACTAATTATCAGCACTCACAGGTTTTATATTTCTGATTCCTTAATATGATATTAATATAGGGTATTTATAAGAATTACAGTAAACATTATACACTTGATGTAAAAAATAACATGGCTGCGGCTTTTCTATGCCGCAGCTCTTTCCGGGTGGGACTTAGAGGAAAGCGGTGGCTCACAGCTGCTAAATTCCATAAGATGCTCTCCCAGCAAGAGCAGCAATGCAGAAAAGCAGCTGCTTCCCCAGAGAGCAGAGATGTAGGAGAGCAGGCCACAAAAGGCTGCTTGATTGACTCTTGCTGCATGGTGGAAGCCACGTGGATACGCAGAAGCCTCGCCGTGTGGGGAAGCCATGCACATGCACAGAAGTTGCACGCACATTCATGTGCCCTCATATTTTTGGCAAAGTGGTGGTAAGAATTTTTGAATACCACCACTGATCCCAATCCTGAAAGGCCTTAGTCTGACTGGGCCTGCTCTTCCCCATTTTCCTCCAAAGCCAATGAACCGCCCCCTCAACCTGTGTCAGCTCCAGTTCCAGCTCATCTTCCTTTGCAGTTTCAGGCTCCAATGGGGCATGACACAAACCAGTTGCAAAGCACCCAAAATGTGATCACATGACTGGGGGGGGCAACTTTGACAAAGGATCATAATTAGTTCTGGAGAGATCCTTCATAACTTTGAACAGTCACTAACTGACCGATTATTAAGCAAGGACTACTTGCACAGAATTTAACTATTATAAACAGGGTCACAATTCTGCTGTACATAAGAGTACTGTGATGCTATTCACAAACAAATGCAATTTAATTACCTGCCCAGCAAAATTTGGTGAAGAATATGAGATTGTAACAGTGTTGTACAATTTGAAGTGGTTTAAAATACAGATCATTATTGTATGAACCATAAACTGCTCTACTTTTGTGAGTACTGTTTCAGATTATTTTCCTTTGACAAGTAAGCCGTATTACTGTATACGCTACATCAGAAACTGATTTTGAAACTTAAAAGCTGTTTGTCATCCAGCCCAAAAAACTACATTTAGGGAGCAAAGTCTAAACTTCTCAGGGAAACTAGTTATTAATTTATATTTAAATGGTTATTTTGTTTTGGTTCTTCCAGGAACTCCTACAACAATAACAGTATAAAACAATAACATTATTTGCTTTTTGAATTCTAGATTTTGCCTTTTTATGTATAGTCAGATGCTTGATATCCGTCAAAAGGCAGGAAGAAATAAATATATAGTGATAATACATCAAACTCCAGTTGTGCTGGATTTAAGTTGAAAATCTTGCATTGTATAGTGAGCAAATAATAACACTGAAAGAAATGGTGTCTCTAGTGGAAGCCAATTAACTGGAATCAACATTTCACTGAAAATTCCAACAAGTCGGTCTGGCCTAGTATCGGTTGGGGACTTTTAATTGGCTTTTATTGGTTTTGGTAATTTTAAATTGTTTTAAATTTTTTAATGTTTTTATAATTCGGTTTTTAATTGGCCATTGATTTAATCTATTTTAATTATCTTTTAACTGTTATATCTTTCATGTTTTTAAATGGCTGTACACCGCCCCGAGTCCTTCGGGAGAGGGGGCGGTATAAAAGTGATGCTAAATAAATAAATAAATAAATAAATAAATAAATAAATAAATAAATAAATAAAATTTTCCCACCAAATTTGAAAAATGAGTAAGAAAACAAAACACCCATATACAGTATGCAGAAGCAAACACAAATCAGGAAATCGCTGCTGACCCTTCTGATCAAAAGCTGTTGTGCTCCTGAAGTTTGTCTTCTCAAGGGACTAGCAAGGACACACAAAGGTATCCTAAGTGATCTCTAGATTCTCTCTCAATCTGCTTCTTCTTGTTAGCATCTTGCTCTTCCCTAGAAAGAGATCTGGATGCAGTTTTATTATCCTTACCAGAGACCTTTCCATTGTAATGGTTTCCATATGTGCCATTCTTTTTCAACCTGAATTCCTACTTACTCTGAGTTTTCTAATTTTATGAGCAATTTCCTAATAATAAGATCAATTAGAATGCGGAGCAGCTCTTTTGGAGAAGTACTGAAGAGATTGTCAGAAGTATGATTCATATTTAGCCCAGATAAAACCAAGAGAACAATCGCTGCAGCACAATTCTGGCTGGGCACCCCAACATGGGTTGGAAGCTTTAATAGCATGCAGATCTTTTCCACTATTAGATTTCTTCCTTCTGGTGATATCAGCTGCGAATGTCTTGCCAGCAGCATTAGGGATAGGAATGTATGTATTTAGACCATAAAGTATAAATATGAGAATAGCCTTCTCTGCCTTCTGTGCAGAATTATACAGGGTAATTTAGCCTAGTTGGAGCAATTGTGGAATGTATAAATTGAGTACTGCTTAGCATATTTTATATTCTATATCAACATGTTTCATTTAGAATAGAAACAAAAGTAATCCTCTGTCCTGTCTTCAACAGAAAAGCCCAACCTACAATTCTATGTTCACCTACTTGAAAGAAAGTTCCAGTCAATTCTTAAGAGTTGCTTCTATGTAGACATGTAAACAATTATACTAATAGCTGACTGAAGGATTTTGAATATATTATACCCAATCTTAAATACATAGGATTAAAAAAAATAGCCTTACTGGCTATAAGAAAAATATTTTCAAAACATCTGCATTAAGGATAATATCTTTTTAAGGCCAACTCAAAGGTCACCAAAAATATATGAACTGGTGAGATCTCCAGATAGCTTCAGAAAGCAAGGTATTACAAGAAGATAGATTTGATACATATGTCATGAAATCTATGTGATGAAGTTCTTGAGTATGGGGAGATCATATACCATCTCCTTAGGAGCCTACTTTTAGGACTACTGGGATAATCTCTGGGTTGGCCTAATAAAAGTACTGTTAAATTTGGGCACTGACTTTTTTTCTGTGTGCTAGTATGATAATCTTTCTTTTATGTGCAACTTGCATTTCCAATTAAGAGGACCAACAGCACTGCAGGAAAAAAAAATACTTCATTTGAAGCTTTTAATTTCTCTCCAAAATTCATTGTTTCTAACTGAAAATCTGTGATTCATCTAAGGTCGGAACATAGTTTTTAATTTATATAATCACTTGTTAAATTTATATCTTGCCTTTTCTCCAAATGCTCCAGGTGGTTTACATAGGAATCTCCTTTATTTTTATTTTTTAAATGTACTGTATATGCTGCCCGGCTCCCAGCAACTCTCTTGCCCCATAATCATATTGGGAGGTGGAGTATGAACTAGACCAGGGGTGTCAAACTCAATTTCATTGAGGGCCGCATCAGGGTTGTGTTTGACCTTGGGGGACCAGGGTGGGTGTGGTCAGGGTGGGTGTGGCCAGCTCGATGTCACTCGTGTTGGGGGTGCCAGTGGTGACCTGAGTGCTCTGCTAGCAAAAACGGGCTCCCAAACTCTGTTTTCACTGGCAGAGCCACCACAGGCCATTCCTTCACTGTTTCCATGGTGGCCTCACAGGCCTAGTCTAAGCACTCCACGGGCCGGATCTGGGCCCCAGGCCTTGAGTTTGACATCTCTGAACTAGACCAAAGACATGTCACGGCTTGAACCTAGATTAGTGTAGCCTTATTCTATCACCCTAACCACTACACAGTTTTTTTTTTTAATCTGGAAAGTGGCAGAACAGCAGTTACTTTCTTGTTCATTGATTTCAGCACTCTGAAATAATATACAAAATAAGTACAGCTTGATGTGGAATTTAAGTTAAATAAGTGCATATTTAGGTTTTATATTTAACATTAGAACTTTGGACAGGCAGACTTCATGCCTTTAGTATGAAGTCAAAATTGCAAACTTTTTCTTCTTAAAACCTATCATCTCCTGCACATCAAATATCCATCTTTTCAGTTTTTTCTTATTATTTTTATCTTGCATAATGATGCAGATATCCAAAAATAAAAATTTTAAATTAGTAACATTTTATGTCATTGATAATTCCTATATAAAGATGAATTAAAGACTAACAGTAGCTCAGAAAATGTAGGTGCTTTTGTATAACATAAGGTTTAGCAGTCTCGTGAGATATTAGCCATATGTTTAATGTTGCAGTTTTTCCATGGATGCCATTTAGGGATGTGGAACATATGTGCATTGCCAATTCATGTCACAACAATTTTTTCTGATCAAAAGACATTAAGATACTCAGAACTTGCACAAACTATGACCTTATATCAGCATTTATAGATTCTAAATGCTGAAGGTCCTCAACCTAGGAATGGGCTTCAGTTTTAAGCTTTTTCACAAATAATCCATTATATTCAGGACATATGCTACCAAGATTTACTATATTGCAGAAATTTTTGAGAAATATTGCAGGACACATACTATAAAAGAAAGTATCCCAATCTGATTCCTTCTTTCCCAGCACAATTCATTCATTAACAAGCTCTGGTCATTTTTTCTCCTCTATTTCAACAACACAGAGGAAAACAAAAATTTGAGATGTAAATAACTATCTTTTATTTGGAAACACCATTATCAATGTATTTAGGTTATAGTTTAGATAAATGGAAAAAGCATCCAGCTATAAACATTTTCTTTGAAGATTTTTTTAATTGCAAACTTCAGTTCTTTTCCCAAAATGAAAATGAAAATTACTATGATCTTCTAATTCATTTTTCTTCTTGGAAGACATTTTATAGCAGATCTTCTATGCACTGTCTCCTATGATTTTGGGCTTAGGGATTATATTGTGGGCTGAAATTTACGATGTAGCCCAAGCAAGTAGTCCTGGTTGTAGATAATGACTTGTCTAAATGTGTCCACACCATAGTTAATAATATTAATTCATAGTGATGAAGTTTTTTCTCAGTGTAATGTAAATTGGTCAGAATGAAAAAGAAACCTTGGGGGACTACTGATTTATCAAAATACCTTTGGTTTGGACAGTTGAAATAATGTCCCAAAGCAATCGTCAGAAAATGCCTATAGAAATACCTCCCATGTCCTGAATTTAAAAATTATAAATGGCAACAGATTGACAGGCTTAATCTAAATTAAGTATCTGTAAAAAATTATTGCTTTCAAAATAAATGTTTTGCCACCGGCAATTCATACCACAGATGACATTCTTGTATCTATTTCTAAAAGTTATTTTCAGAAAAGTTATATATCATTCTGCAGGTTTCACTAGGGAAATTTTCCTTGGTTTTTACTCAGGAAACGCCAATTATCAGAACAGATTTTTATTTTTAAATCCATAATAAGTCATATTTTATTTCTCAAGGTAACAGCAAGTTAAAAATTCAAGAACTGGAAAGTTATCCTCGTGATCATCACAAATTCTACATAGCTTTGGGGAGTACACCTCTAATACATACCGGTAATTTAGCTGAAATTTTTTAAAAGAAAAAACCCACTTTATTAAAAAGAAATTCTGTACTTGGGAGTTGTTCTCCTTTCCTATAGATACAATACATATTTACACTACTATGCACAGTTAGCAATGCAAGTTTGGAAATAGAGAGGTAATCCTTGGGTTAAAGTATCTGGGCAAAGCATGGAGCACTTCCCTTGGGTTAGTAGAACCAGATGATGAGATTTTTTTTAAATGTGATGTGTAGCAATATAAGTATAGTGTTCCAAAATGTGCAAAATAGCAATGTTTCTCATTAAAGCAGCTTTAGATAGATAGATAGATAGATAGATAGATAGATAGATAGATAGATAGATAGATAGATAGATAGATAGATAGATA
>JANHFJ010010572.1:256171-269858 GCA_032468195.1 Cerberus rynchops
CCCTTTCTAGACCCGAAGTACATTACAGTCACAAAGACCCGCTCAATGTGAAGGCTATGGTTTTAAAATCTGTCTTTTGTCTTGTTCTATCTTTTGATTAGACAAAAAAATACCGTCCGCCATGTAAACGAGTTTGTCCATCCCACTCGACCACCAAAACCCATCTTGAACCGCGCGTGATTTCCTCAGGTCACCCTCGGCTGCGTAAATTAAAAAAATATGTCCTTCCTCAATTTCTCAACAGCAAGGGGTAAACCGACGCGTTGGTTCTTGCGCTTCCCCCGCCTGCGCAGAGAAGGCAATTCAACTCGCAGGCCCCGTTCTTCCTCCGCGTTTAATTTGGGCGGGAAGGCTCCGTGAGAAAACGAGGGCAGACAATGGAGCCCGCCCCATCGGCGCGCCTCCGGATAGGCTGCAGGTCCTCCTTTCTCGATTTAAACCAGGCCCCTGGGAGAAAGGAGAATCTCCTCCAACGCTGTTTCCCGCCTTTCTCTTCCTAGGACGAGGAGGCAGGAACAGAGAGTCCGTGGATGCTGGAGAGGACGTCTGTTGGAGCTTTGTTCCCGGAACCGGCGGCCTGTTTTCTGTCCCCAACTGCAAGAAGGAGCAAAGAAAGAGATGGTGAAGGCACGCGGGTTGATACCGCGCTTCCCTGCCGGGCGCCAACCAGCCTCTACCGCAGCACCCGGGCACTCGCCGGGGTTTCACATGGGGAAAATCAAGGTCCCCAAAGTCTGTAGGGGCATAATAAGTCTAGTTCTCACGGAGGGGAAGAACCGGTGCCTGTGCCATCTCAGCTTGCTGACTGTTCTCTTTCATACGAGACAAGTCCCTGCACGTGGAAACTGTAGCTCACCGCCTAGCTTTTCTCCTCTCTGCTACTCTTTCTATGGGCGCCGGCTGTTTTTTTTTTTTTTTTTTGTTATTAAAAATACTTTATTTGGAAAAATGTTCCGCAGCTAGTCTGAAATGGCAAAGCAGGCTCAGATTTACCAGTTTAGTGAGAATATGCCCCCCCCTTTTAAAAAAAAAGTTATTTCTTCCCTTAGTTTCAATGGGATTTAATAAATATAATTTAATTAAATACATTACAAGTGATTACAAGATTAGAATGTCTCTACTTGAAGCCATTATAGTCATACAGTTGGTCCACTGAGGAAATAATATTGGAACTTCTTTATTTCTACGCCACCTTTATATAAAACAGGATTTATAGTAAAAAAAAAAAATCAAATCTCTGTTAAAGAGATACTACTCTTCATTAGGTATGACCAATCTGCTCTTTTGAAAGTCTTAGTGAAAATAAAACTGAGACAGGTCAAGTTACACTAGCACAATTTTAAAAGTTGTGCTTCATCTGCCATCTTTTACTCAGCCCTTGATAACTGATGAGCCTGGAATGAGTAATCCTTTGTGTAAACTGATACAGTATCTCTTTTAGAGTATTTGCTCATAGTTAATTCACACATGCAAGCCCCTGCTTGGAAGCAGTTGACCAAGACTGAGCATTCATGTTGAAAAAAAATAATTGCTTAGCTAGGAATCCAGAATCATCAGAATATGTATGATAAACACGGGAAATTAAAGAAATTTGGATCTGGGATCCAAACTCTCATGGAAAAAGGTTCTCTTCCCTTGTTTGAAAAAAAAAGCTAATGCTTGTCCTTTGTGTCTCACAGAGTATTTTAGAATACATACTAACTTCACTTTCAGAGCTATGAGATCTGGTCCATCAAAATATTCCTCTAATTTTACATCTTTATGTCTTTGTCTTTTTTCTTTCCTGACTCACCTGAAATAATTCTAGTTTCATTTACCCGCAATTAGTCTGGGCTGAGTTTATTCTTATCCCTATGGAAGTGGATTTATTAAGATTTTATTACTCCCAGAGTGAACTCCTGAAGCTTTTATTATGTTGTAAAATGTTTATTAATGTATAATAAATAAATAATTTGGCTTATATCTTATAGAAGTGATGTCAGAAAAAGGAAGGTGGAAGAAGGCAAAATATGAAGAACAGAATCAGAACCTCTTTGGGGTACTATCTAGCTTTCCCTTAGATGACTTTAATATCCTAGAAATATTTTTTCCTAGATATTTCTAAAACTGAGACGCACTAAAGATGCATTGTGCTGCTGTGTTTGATTTTTAAATCCTCCAGCATTTATCCTAAAATTATTTACTTTGAAATGAGATCTGCTAATTCTGTGAGCTTGTTTCAAGTGAGTCATTACTATAATTTGTTTTACTCATTTCCTACATTTAAAACAGACATGACATGTGCATACTTAGTGTTTAAATACTGTTTTTTCCAACAGCTCACTAAAATTTCAGCCTGGCCCCATATATCTGTCAGAAAAGACCAAGGTCAGAGAACTCATTTCACAGTTCTCTCCCAGAATGAGTATTCTGCTTCTCATTTAATATTGTCATAAGACTTTAGAATTGAAGATGGCTTGGCTTGTGCTGACTTCATCTATTGGAAGATTCACACACACACACACACACACACACACACACACACACACACACAACTCTCTGTTATGGAAAGACAACCCAGCCCCATACATCAAGCTTGCTCTTCCTCACTTTCCTGATAGAACTTTGCAATTAAGAAATAAACTGAAATATATTTTTCTCTGACTTCCTAATGTCATATCCTTGTAAAAGTATTTATTTGATCCTAGCTAGATGGCAGCATCTAGTCAAACTTTGCTGATCTCAAACAACTAAGCTGGGTGGGATTGGTTAATATTTGGATGGGAAATTACCAAGAAATACCATGGCTACAGAATAGACTGGGAGTTATAAAAAGAAAAAGAAAGGCGGTAACAAACCCCAGATCTAAACTGTTATCATAAAAAGCTATGAAAACTACAGGGCTGGGTCTGTGAGTCAAGTGACTTTTTAATTTAGGTTATAAAGTTTTGCCATTGATCTTTTGCTGGAAGAATTTTTCACATGCAAAGCAAGGCAAAATGCTTCAAATAATGAATTTTACTTTCATGCAAATGTATTAAATGAGATCATAAACCAGTCAGTATGGCTTTGTTATCTTCTCAAATGCTATAATGACATACAATGATAAGCTGATTTAAAACTAAGCTGACATTCTCATTAATAAATAATTAAAGGGCTTGTTAGAAGTTACATTTTCCTTCTTGGTCTTTCCTTTCAAGATTTTTTTTTCTTTTATGGAAGGCAAGACAAAAAAGAAAGATGAGCTGCAAAAAGAGAACTGTGTAGAATTAAGCTTGAATAAAAAAAATGGCCTTTTTGCTCAAGCCCCTGAATACTCATCTCTGACTGAATTATATACCAAGAGTTTAAAGAAGCAGTTTTACCAATGTCATATGTGTATCTAAGACTTCCTTTATGAATAAATTGGTTATTTAATTCTCAGTTGGGTCACACCTTTAAAAGCTACTTGTATATGGATTAGAGGCAATGTAAATACTCAACTGATAGGAAGAAAAACAAATCAAGGCAAGACTTAACACAATTGTCAACACAGGAAAAGTCAGACCAACTCTACTTTTGAATTTATTTAGAATCCCAACAGTAATCTTCCAAGGAAGAAATGATTTGGTTTGACCAGAGTGGTAGCAGTGCGCAAGGCTGTACAGTAGGGGATGGTTTCTCCTATGTGTTTCACTCTACCAGGGTAAAAGGGGAATGCAACCATGAGGAATATTTAAACCAGGGCATAGAACATAAAGTAATAGAGCTGCAACAGGACCTTAAAAGTCTTCTAATCCAACTCCCTGCTCAAGCAGGAGACTCCATACCATTCCAGGCAAATCTTGAAAACTTCCAGCGATGGAGCATCCACAACTTCTGGAGATAAGCCATTCCACTGATTAATTGTTCTTACTTTTTTCTCAGGAAATTTCTCCATAGGTCTTAGTTGAATCACCCTTTGATAATCTTCCACCTGTTACTTCTTGTCCTGCCCTTAGGTACTTTGGAGAATAGGTCAACCCCCTATTCGCTGTGAGAGCACCTCAAGTACTAAAACATTGCTATCATATCACCCCTACTCTGTCTCTTCATTAGACTAACCATACCTATTTCCCTCAACCATTTGTTTAAGCTTCAGTCCCCTAATCATGTTGGACCCTGATAT
This sequence comes from Cerberus rynchops, assembly GCA_032468195.1. Taxonomy (NCBI): domain Eukaryota; kingdom Metazoa; phylum Chordata; class Lepidosauria; order Squamata; family Homalopsidae; genus Cerberus; species Cerberus rynchops. The sequence continues at coordinate 260,298 of JANHFJ010010572.1, forward strand.
TGTATAGCTATGAATGAGTGCAAGTATCTGGGAAGATAAACATAGACATTTACACCAGGATATGACTTCATTAGTCAGAAAACTAAAAAAGTATCTGCTGCATTGGGGACAAGAAGTTTAGATTAATTTGTTTAATTGTATACATTAATGGGGTTAGAGAGTTTTATTAGGAAAAAGTATTATTGGATAGTTATTTTTTTATTTACCATTTTAAGCTACAGTTTTATAAGCCTACAGTTTGAGGTGCATTAGGACATTGCTGGAATGGTCCATTTGCAAGACACTAAATCACTATGCCAAATATTACTTGGATATTTTCCTCTTATGGAAGCCAGTAGTACAGTGCTTTCAACTGTTCACTCCATTCAGTTGGTTGGTGGCTGAATTTGACTTTTAATTAGAAAGAAAAAAGGACCCTATAGACAGACTTATAGACACATTTTATTAGTACCTGAAACACAAGAGTGGGTCTTACTTTGATGCTACCAAATGGACAGTAGAATGCTTTGAGGTATTCATTTTCCTTAAATTGTTTCCAATTTTGGTAGTGACAGTGGGCTGGTGTGCCTACAAATATGTCAAACTGATGTGATAACCAGATGATATTTCAGATTATAACTGCAGATAGAACATGTCTAGATAGAACATTGTAAGCAGATATGACATATAAGGAGATTAGATAAACTGAATCCAAAGAAAGTCCTGGTGGCACTGGAAATTTGGAAGACTGAGACTGAAAGAGCTGTCCTTTCCCCCAACATTAGAACGAGATGTCACCAACTACAACAGAAACATGAAGGATGAAAATAGAGGAAGAGCTTCAAGTTTTTTCAACTTCAATCCTATACATGACAGTATGTATCATTAAATTGTAGAAGGGTCACCATTTACTCAATCAGTATGAGGTGGATAGCTTTGGTTTTTCTGAATCCAGAAATGGATAGGCAACACTAAGCATATTAGGTTTCAAAAGACACTAGAAGGATGGTCCTGTGAATGAATCATAAAGTCAGATTATAAAGCCCCAGTTTCCCCAAATATACAGAAATGTTTAGCTATACAGTGGTTGAATCTTTCCTCCATAAATAACAATATTTTTGGCAGCAAGCGTTGTGCTTTGGGATGGTGCATTTCTAACCAAGGAGTTATCAACCCAATCTGAAGTGGACAAATCTTAAGCAAAGCTTTTGGAAGCAGCTTACCTCCTAAGAAAACCCACCAGAAAAATAAAATGGCCACTCTTCTATTATTATTGGCAACTGAGGAAACAGATTTTTGTCATGCAAAAGCTTTCTAAGATTTTTTATAATTTGGTTATAATCTCCTTTCGGTATTATTTATTGTATATTAATGAACAGTCTGTGATCAAACACCACTTTTGATCAGTAACAGAGTCCTGATTGCCTTCAGAGTTTATTTTCCACATTCATTTTGAATTGGGACTACAGCCATGGCAACTGCATTTTGCTTCAAGAAGATTCATTCTGTGAGATGATGATATTTGGTGCTTTCAGAAAATATATATGGCCCCCTGCTGTCATTGATTATTCATGTGGCCAAAGTGGATAGTTTATGAAAAGTTCTACAGCTCTTTATTATTTCTTTTGACAGGAAGGTTCATTTTCCAGGAACAGGTACAAGTCCTCAGCTTGGTCCTACTGTGGAGTTCCAGGTGAAATGGAGGCTGCAGGCTATAGCAATTGGATCTCATTGAAATGGCACTGGTAGGCAGGTAAGCAAGCATGCAGTGGTGACATCTCATGACCCTGCTGCTTAGAAAAAGCGGGACAGCATCATAACCAAGACTAAGGCCCTGAATGCATAATCAGAGGAGGATTTGGCAAGTATCTAAATATGGTGGCTGGAGATATATAAAGTCTAGTAGGAGATGCCACCAGAAAAAGATGAAAAGTAGGGTGGGAGATCCCAATTGTTTAAATGGATCTCAATGTATTAAAAGAAGGATTTTTAGAAGCTTTTAGAATGTTTAAAGTATTGGGCACTTTTTGCAACATCCAAGAATTATGGTTTGGAGCAAAAACTTTATGAGAAGCATGACATTAATCTGTTGAATGAAGTAGATCTGCATACATCTAGACATTTGCCATTCTGCAACTTTTGAATAAGCCAGATTAGCACTAAACATTCTTTAAATGGTGTATGAGGGTTCTGTAATCTACGATTATAGATAATAGGGCAGAGAGAAATTATTTGGTCTTGAATATCTCATCTATTTAAATTAGGCAATTTAAAAGGTAGCAGTATAGGAAAGCACCCCTCAAGTCAAGAAGGGATGGCCAAAGTGCAGGAACAGATTTAACACTGTCTTGATTCACCCTTAGGCTAATTTAGAACAAAAATTGGGCAGACGGTAGGACTGGAAAGCCTCCAAGGTCCTTTCCAACTCTTGTTATATTCTGTATTCACACCAGCAGAGATCTCAGTAGCCACTCTCCTTGGCATTAAATGAAAGTAAATTCCAATCAGTGCAGGAACTGCAGTTCCTGTATTGATTGGAATTTACTTTCATTTTAAGTTTTACAAGACAAAGGGAGGAGTGGGTGATTTTAATTTAAATATATTATTAGCTTTACAGTTGGTCAGTACAGGTAATCCTCGATTTATGGTCACATCTGAGCCCAAAATTCTTGTTGTTAAGACATATATTAAGTGAATTTTGTCCTATTTTATGACCTTTCTTGCCACAGTTGTTAAGTGAACCACTGCAGTTGTTAAGTTAGCAACACAGCTGTTAAGTGAATCTGGCTTCCCCATTGATTTTGCTTGCTAGAATGTCATAAAAGTTGTCCACATGACCCCAGGATATTGCAACTGTCATAAATATGAGTCAGTTGCCAAGAGTTTGAATTTTGATCACAAGACCATAGGAATGCTGCAATGGACGGAAGCGTGAAAAATAGTCATGTCACTTTTTTCTGTGCTGTTGTAACTTCAAACGGTCACTAAATGAACTGTTGTAAACTGAGGACTACCTGTACTTGAAAGATATATTCCAACAGAGTTAATTGTAAAATTATAGGGAAGCACAGAAATTTTGCATAAGAATCTTCAGGGCTACATGTATAAATTTCATAATGTTTATATTGTTTTACAATTTCCAGGACCTATAGGGTAAATTCCTATTCAGAAAGTGGTAGAAGGGTAAGGCTAAGAAAATTTTATCCTCAAAACTCACGACTGAAGTGAGGTAATAAGTGGCAGGCCCCTTTGTCAGATTTTTGCTATTTTCCTCATGCGTGAGGGCATCATTGATATTAGGCCTGATTTATTAAATTGTTTCTGCTGGCTCCATTTAAAAACAAATGGCACTTCATTGATTTTGTACACATTGCCTGCATTGTGGAAGGCTTTCAAATAAAACAGCAGCCTGGCATAGCAATATCTTCCATGCCTGGCATCAGAGCTTCCCCCAAGCACTTTTGTACTCTTGCCAAGTTTTGTGGATTGTGCAAATTGCAAAGCCCAGCAAAATAAATATGTTTTCCACTGAGCTTTATCTAGAACAGATGATATCAATTGGAAGCTTAAAAAGAAACATACTTTGAATTTATGGAAGTTTGTCTTCCTATCTTATCCCCAAACAACTAGTAGACTTTTAGGGAAAATCAAAGAGCCTTCACTGCTTGTGAAAACCTTTGCTTACTGAAGTCAGTGTGAATAAGTAAACCCAAGTCAACATAGAGCAACCTCATTTAACTTGGCACTTCCTTCAGCTCAATGTCCCACCCCTAAGCCTATCCTGCTTCAACATTTACCAGCAGTAAAGAAGCAAGGCTTACTGGAAATATCAAACTGTTTATGGCACCTACTAGATTTCTACAGGCGAGGAAGGACACTTAAAAATGAAAAATATATTCTTGTAGCAAGGAAAGTGCACAAAAGCTATCCACCAAGATACTGTCTATACAGTATCTTGTATATGGCTGGTTTTTAAAAAATTGTATTACAGGAGAACAAGAAAAGGAAAATGGACCACATTTTCTTTAAAATATTTGATCTCCATTAATTTCCAAAACCACATGGGCCATGCTGTTAAAGAGCTCAATTTGATATGAACATTTCAAAGACATTAACATTTCAGTATTAACATTTTAGATTAAATTGTTAGTTTTAATAAATTATGTTTTTTCCTCCTCCAAACTAAACAAATAGAGAAATTGAAAAATTCACAAATATGTGAAATACTCAAGTAAATGTTACTCACACAACCTTCCTTCCAAATGAAGATAATCTCCCTGTGAATAGGGTAAAACCTCCACTCAAATCAAAAGTACTTTTATAATTCAGTGAATGTGCAAACTGGGCCAATGAGGTAGAAATGTTAGTAAGAGAAAGCTAACATAGAATTCAAAGCAGAACTATTTGAAAATACATCCTTCAGTGGGATTTAGTTCCTTATAACTATGCAGAAAATGATCATCTGAATCTACGAACAAGGAAGAGAAGGAAAAGATGCATACAGGAAGGAAAGATCCATAAAGCAAACAAAGTAATATCTAACATGCTCATATTTTAAAAATAAATGTATTGTTTATTTTAATTCATATATTTTAAAAAGGTAACACTTTTCTTAGTTTATTGGCAGTGGAGAATAGGACTGACTAAAATTTTGATATTTTTATTGCTCTAGAAAATATCTTTCTCTTTGTTAAGATTAATGGTGGATTTGTTCCATGGAAACAATAAACGTCTGTATATTGAAATTATTTTTAAAATCAATTAATTATTGTATTTGTGAAGAGACATGGTATATTCTGCAGCTATTTATTTTCTTTTGTGATCTGCATAAACAAACATGAAATAAATGCTCCAATGCTACTTCGCTCAATACACTATAAGGGACTAATGTTTAGGAATGACTAGAAGACTGAAGTTTTTCCTAGACTGCTTTTCTTTTGTATAAACAACTGACAATTATAGTCAGGTAGGGAAGCATGTGTGTGTATAATCTCTTTTGAGTTAATAGATCTATCTAAAAAAGTCCAAAATAAATTTGAAATTGTACATATCAAGGAAGGAATTTTATTGCATTTTGTTTTCAAATATGCTCATAGTGTATCAATGTGTTAATGTGTATTAATATATTAATACAGTTACCTTATTCTTTAGGTCAAGTGTATTAGCCATAGAAAATTTAAGAAATAATATACAGACTTTGTTCTGTAGAATCATGCTTAGATTTGCATCATATATTACTATAATAGAAACATTAAGAAATGAAATGTATAAGAATTGACTGCTTCATTTTGACTGGAACAAGGCTTAACAAATGCTTTATATACTATCTGAAAAGCAAGAGCCATAGAACACAACCCAAACTTTGCTCAGGCAGCAATGTTTTTTATATCGCCACCTTCCTTTTTATGTTCCTGTTTCCACGGTCTTAGAGACTACTTTCACATGTGCAGGACACCTCATTTCAGTGTCATCAATCATTGTCAATTATCTTGCAGCCTAAATGACACTTCAGTCTAATACCCTAAAAGGGACCACACGCAGCTAGAGACTATTGCATAATAATTGTAAGGAAAATAAAAGGTGTAGCTGTCTTTTTTTTTAAGAAAAAAGAAAGAAAGAAGTAGCTCTGTGCAAGGGATAAGAAAATATTTAGGTAGGATGGGATTTCTTTTTCAAGCCCCTCCAATTATTTAACTTCAGATAACTGAATAGTAACAGCACTTTCAATAGAAAGAAGTTATTTTTGGTGAGGATAACAATAATTGACAAGAAATCACAGAGGTCTGTTTGTTTGCTAAAAGCAGACTGTGTTTCAACAAAGTTAAAAGTATAGAACATTTTCAAAATAACTATTTTTAAAAAAAAAGACTGGTACCCTCACCTGCCATCCTTTACTTGGTGCTTGCTATCTGATTATCTGATTGGCCTCCAATGAATAATATTTTGTGTAGACCAATGCATTATCCCTTTTAGAATGTTGCTCAATGATACTTTATGCATACATAAAAGCCACATCTTGGAAGTCGTTGACAAAGACTGACCACACACATTCTAAGAAAGGAATAGCTTAACTAGAAATTGAGAACCACCCAAATAAATGATAAGTATAGGAAATACAGGGGAAATGAATGTACAGTAGACCATAATGTGCATGAAGTCTTTTTAACCCCTCTTTTGCCACTGCCCAAGAAAGTTGTGCCTCCCTTTCATCTTTGCTTACCTTCTCTGGAGAGATGTTTGAAAGCCACAGTGGAAGCCAGTTCTGTGCCATGAACAGCTACTCCAGGCCCATGGTGATGAGCCAAGGGGTTACCTTGGGCCTGCCAGTGGTGATGAGATGGACTTAGGTAGCTTCCTCCTGGCCCTCCATAAACACCAGGTTGGTTTGATGATGGATATGCACAAGGGGACAGGAAAGGGCTCACAGCCGACAGCCCAGGAGGGGGCTGTGAAGAAAAAAAAATGCATGTGGGAAAATGGGGAGCTTTAGGAAGAGAGGTCATATTCCAGCATGGATTTGCCATTCCTGCTCTGATTCTAATTACATGAATGGGGAAGTAAATTAAATTATCTTTTCAAGTTCACTTCACTTCCAAATAAGGATCTAGCGAATGAAATTAAATTGAAGAGGAATGCGAAAAACCTGCACAGCAACACATGCACTAGTAATTCTTGATCTCAGTTCATGCAGTTCATGATCTCAGTTTGAATAATCACAGAAGCTGGTGCAAAGAAATATATAGATTATTATCAAAAAAGGGTAAATTTTATGAAATTACAGAGATAAATATATCAATAACCAGAAGCTGCTCTAGGAAAGTGCATGTGTCATTTCCCCCTCTGGATTACAAAGCAGAGGCCTCAGTTGTTGACTAAAATTTGCAATGTTTTTAATCTAATATTAGGAGTAATCATTGCTCTAATCACATTAACTACATATAATTTCAATTCAAAGTAGGTGAAATTAGTCCTTTTGAAAGCAGCCAGCAGCCCTTGAAGGACAATGCTGGCTGTGCGCGTACTTGGTGTAAAGACAGAAATCAAGTAGGTTTCCATTCCCTCCACTTCAGCCTGGTACCATCAGCCTGCCAGTCCTTAATATGAGTTTGCCTTAAAAGGAGAATTAGATTACAACAATCCTGTGGATTTTTTAAATTGCAATTTGTTTTGTTTTCCGGGATCTTGGCTCCATACCTGTTTACTGCTATTTTGAAAACATAGTTTTCCTTATACAATACAGCTCTTACAGGATAATCCCTGCTTCGCTTCTCCTTTTCCCCTTGCGCGCCCCCCTCCCACTTCCTGGCCACAGACACAGCCTTGTGCAGCCCTTCCTGCTATTGAATTCCTAAGGGTCCAGACTGTTACCTGGGGGTATTTAATGTCTGCTTCTGCTGCTGATTTGTCAAGTGCATTGACACCATGCCCGGCAGCAGGGAAGGTGGTTCTATTCACACTTGGCCAGTCTTCGAGTTTGGGAGGATAGGCAGAACCATCTGTCCCAGCTAGAACACCTAGGATGGGAGAGATTGGGGAATATATTAGCAAGCCAGAAAAGTGGTGGCCTGTCCCGAGACCCACTGGCTCCCCTGTGTGAATCCCACACCTACTGTACTTCCTGGATGATAACTCACGTTTTCAAAGATCTCTGTTAAGCTCTATGAAGTCTCTAGAGGTCAATAAAAATAACCCATTAGGCTCCAGGGACATTGTCCGGGCCTCACATCAAATCAGAGTGATGTGGGCTTTTTAAGGATGCAGGTAAAGAGGAATCTCATGCCAAATTGCAGAGGAAAAGATAACATCAAACATTTGCTTTATTAGAGAACGGGAAGGAGGTTCAATGGTGATCTCTTCCTTCCACTCCTCTCCACCCCCAGTATTTGCTTCCCTTCTCAATTTTCCCTGAGGCGAAAGGGCTTAATATTCCCTAAGGCTAAAGGATTTGTATAAAATGGGTTCTTATTTTGCCCACACTGCAATGTCCTAGCCTTATATAAAAAGCTAGCAATAAATTTAACCCAGATTTATTTATGAAAGACTAATTCCCAGCATCGCTGCAGATTCTGTTTGGGTGGGAAGCATTTCAACAAAACATATCAGTGCATGGAGAGGAAACTGAGCTTTCAGAAGACGCTTAGGGTCACAAATGTTTTATGACTAACCTACATATTGAATTGGATCTGCACAGTAGGTAAAATTCAAGGTTGGAAATGAGAGAGGAGACAGTTAAAACTGCAAACAGCTTTGGCCAGCATTTCATTTAAAACATACTTATCCACCTCCATGCTTATTTCATTACATGAACCAGGTTTTTTGGCTCTCGTCTCATTTAGGAGACTCTCAAGAGAGTGTTATTATAAATGGAAAACAGGATTACAATGAATTAGATACAAAGATCAGAAATGTCCAAGTGCTTTTGGAGTGAAAATGGGAAGGAGTCTGTGTTTGGCATCTTTTTAATAGAGTTTCAGCATAGTTAGAATTAATTTACAGGAGAAGCTGGTACTGTCTGACCATTTTTAAAACAAATTAAGCCTAAACCATGTGAATAGGTCCATAAATTGATTTTGACTGTTCTGGCTGAGGGTGATGGAACAAATTGCAAGACATCCAAATACCGCTGAGAATATCAAAATCAAAGAGCTGATGGTCACAAATAAAGATATCTGAAAATCTGTAATCTAAAACACAGGTGGCACTTTTGAAAACATTACACAATTATCTATTAAAAGCTGGGTTATTGGGTTATAAAGAAGAACTTTCAAGCACCTCTCACTGGTTTCATTTTGAAGCCGCAAAGTGGAACATTCTCCTTCACAAACTCAACAAATTAAATTAAATGGCAACTTAAGGTTTCCTAGTAACAAAACAATGTAGATAACTACAGTCTAAAAATAGAAGACTCCATAACACTAGCAGCCTCCTCTGTCTAAGAAAGAGTTGGTGTATAATTGGGATTTCAGCAATTGTACAATCCACGAGAAGACAGAAATATGGAATGTAAAACAACTGAAAGACAAGTAATAGTATAAGAAGTGGAAAAGAAACCCTCTGTCAGGTATTTGATCTTTCAGAAAACAATTGTGATATAAATTTGTTTCTTGAGATCACTTTTTCTTTTATTTCTATTTTTCTAAAGGGAGAGGGGAGTGTAAGGGCTCAGAGTTTGTGGTTGGCAATCTCTCATCACTACAAAAATATTTTCCACATTTTTTCATAAGAAGTTCAAGATGTCCAGGCCTTTTTTGCAACAGCAGCCAGAGTTCTCTCTGCTGAATTTTGTCCTTCCAGGTTGTTATAGCAGCAGCAAAAGCTCCCAGGAAGCAATGAGACAGTAAGCAATGAGCAGCTATGAAGATGGGATGTGAGAGTCACTTATTAAGCCCTACTTGGTTTTGAAGCTCCTATAGAGGACTGGGTTCAAAAATCTGAAGAGGTCATCTTCTACATCAGGCCTGTGTGGCCCAGGGATCATGTCCTCTTACAGGGGAAGCAACACAGACATATAAACAACTGTCTTTTAGAATGGCCTGAAGAAGCAGTTCATTGCAAGCTGCACAATTATTCTTAAGGAATAGT